>PVJD01009048.1:0-66549 GCA_004026545.1 Mormoops blainvillei
AGGGAGGCAGGCAGGCAGGGAGGCCCCAGTTCATCATGCCGCTCTGAAGATTACAGGAAGACTCCTAGGGCCCCTTCGGCCTCGGGGATGAGCAAACACGGTCTTTGTGCTGTGCCTCTGTTGAGTAACCAGCAAACTCTCTCTCTCTCTGTGTCTGTCTTCCTCCCTTTTATTCCACTAATGAAAGGGAACAGAAGAGAGATTTCCCTTTAGAAAATCAGGAGACAAGAGGAAAGCATTAAATGCTGAAAGCCCAGAGGGCATGTGCAGGATCCACCCACATGAGGCAAATTCCTCCTCCCTCTAAACCTTTCCAACTGCTCGGTGGCCAGGTGCTGGCGGCAAAATTAACCACTGTCACACAAGAGATGAACAAGATCAGGTTGGCTCCCAGGGCCCGTGGGTGCTGGAGACAAAGAGACAGAAAAGGTCTTTGCGGTGGGTGTTCTAAGAGGTGGGCTGGGAGGGGCATCTGGGGACAGGGAGGTTGGACGAGACAAAAGAAGCCAAGTAGTACTTTGTAGCAGAGGACCTGGCTTGTGTTCTTGTCTCACGTCTGCCACTCCTCTGCTGTGTGACCCTGGGCACATCCCTTTCCTTCTCTGGGTTTTGATTTCCACATGTGAGAAATGAATGGGGAGAAACCAAAGACGGCCAGGTTCTAATCACACCTGTGGTGCGGAGGCTATTGGCCAAGCTTTGGGCCAGCCCCGAGGGCAGCACGCCGAGGCGGCATGGAGCCACAAGGACACAAGCACTTCTGCAGTGACGCTGACCCACATCCAATTAATATGGGTACGGCCACGTTTCACCGGGCCTCCTTTCATGGGACGTAGACTAGGTGGTTCCATTGCATTCTTTTCCCATGCTTGGGTCCAGAGAAGGGATCGGACCCTTGGTGATAAGAATTGAGAATGAAACGCTGTTCTCAGTAACAGAACGCAGTTGCTTAAATGATGACCTCTTCATCCATTCTTCCACTGAACTATCCAAAAATCCATCCATCTGTACATGAGTGCGTGTTTCCATCATCAGTCAATCCATTCATCAGCTTATGACCATCTCCACGTACCCGTGCATGTACGTGTTCACACACATGCCTATGTATACATGTGTCCACACTCGTCCATACATGAACACACACACACACACACACACACACACCTACACAGGTACCGATCCTCTCACCCATGCATTTACGCAACCATTCATTCAAACAATTTATCCATCCGAATATCCATTCCTTTGTTTACACATATGCCCATCCATTCATCTGTCCATACATCTACCCATGCAGTTACCCGTTCACCCATGAACCCATACATGCACTCACAGCTACATGCCTATCTACCTACTCACATACAGCACACGCAGCTCTCTACCCTTCATTCACCCACACATGTATCCATCCACTTTTTTTCCCATTCAGTGATGCACCACCTTCCATTCCGCCATCCATCTGCTCTTTGCAAGGTCCTGGGGACACACAGGGAGAAGACCCTCATCCGCTCCTTTGAAGAGCTCACTATGTGTTGATAGACAAGGGAACAGATGTTTTCCGTAAAATGTGAAAACTCTTATGAAACACAGTAAAGAGACAGAGGTGAGGATGGGGGAAAGTACGTCCCTAAGAATAACTACCAATGAATAAACCACTCCC
Source organism: Mormoops blainvillei (assembly GCA_004026545.1). Classification (NCBI taxonomy): domain Eukaryota; kingdom Metazoa; phylum Chordata; class Mammalia; order Chiroptera; family Mormoopidae; genus Mormoops; species Mormoops blainvillei. The sequence goes on from PVJD01009048.1 coordinate 1,661, forward strand.
AGGTGCTTGGGTCACTGCTTATACCTCCCACCAGTTTTATGAGCTGGATGTCACAGTCTGCATTGCGATGGCGAGGACACTGGGGTGTAAGAGGTAAATTAATTCTCCAGTCACACAGCAGCTCAGTGGTACAGCTAAGACTCAGACCTCCTTGTCTGAGAGCCCAAGCCCCTCACTCACAGTTACTCATTCCAATGAGAGCAGCAAAGGAATAAAAGCAAAGAAAGCCAGAACTTACAAAACTCATCAGACGCTTCGGGCCAGAGCAGCCTCCAAAGAGCCCCGTCTTGGTCAGTAAACAGTATCACAGGGGACAGGTGAGTAGGTGAGGGGCCATTTTCTTTTAAAAGGAATAAAAACCTAACACCTTGTGGGAGGTAGAATGATAACACTGCCCCCCCACCCCACCCCACAAAGTACGTCCACGCCCTAATCCCCAGAAACCTGTAAACCTGTTACTAGACCTGGCAAAAGGGACTTTCCAAGTGTGATTAAGTTAAGGATCTTGAAAGGAGGAAGATTATCCTGGATTATCTAGATGGACCCAATCCCTGGTTCTTTAAGAGCTGAGATGGAAGCCAAGGTCAGAGTGGCACAGGGGCTACGGCAGAGGAGAGCAGGCGGGCCAGACGCTGGAAAAAGACAAGGGAGCGGCTCTTCCCCGCGGCCTCGGAAGGAATACAGCCCTGTTCAGCTTGACCTGCACCCCGTGAAGCTGCTTTCGCATCTCGGGCCTGAAGAGCTGTGACGCAGTAAACTCACACTGCACTAAGCCAGTAAGTTTGCGGTGATTCGTTGCAGCAGCACTGAGAAACCAGCCTGATACAACCATTTTGGTCTATATTAGCATTATCAGTCTCTTCTTCCCCAAGAGCTGAGAAATTCTTGTATTTGACAGCTGTACCTCTTCTGATTTTTTTTCTTAGACCATCAACATTGAATAACTATAATAGTTTTATTGAGATGTAATTTACATACTGTAGAATTCATTCACTTCCATGGTTTTTAGTACATTCACACATATGAGCGATCGCCACCACAGCCACTTGGATATTTCTGTCGCCTCCGAGAAAAACTCTGTGCCCTTCAGCCATCACCCCCCAGCCCCGCGCCATCACTGAGCTGCTTTCTGTCTGCACTGCTTTCCCAGCTCTAAGCATTACGTACGAATGGAATAATACGCGTGGTCATTTGTGCCTGGCTTCTTTCCCTTAGCCAGACATATTCAAGATCCACCCACATGTGTCAGTATATTCTGGAAACAGGGCATGTTCATAGCAGCGCAGGGTTCTGTGTTGAGGTGCTCGATTTAGGGCGGAGTGACTTGGAGAGGGAAGAGAAGTCTGTGAGACCTGAAGAAACCAGAGAAGGCTTCATGGAGGTGGTGGCTCTCATAAGATGGTAAGATTTAGATGTCTGAAGCAGGAAGCAAGGTGGGCATGTAGAAATAACAAAGAGACAATGCTGACTCACTGAAAAGCTCTATGTTACACAAAAGGAGAAATAACTTCTAATAAATAATGACCATAACTATGACCACAATAACTGTTCACATGTCAGGTACTGTTCTGAAGGTTATATGGATGTGAGCAAGTGTGTCCTGGGGTTTTAGAATGTTACCTTTGGGCCCTAGTCAGATTCAAACCCCCACTTGGCCACTTCTTAGCTTGCTGCCCAGAGATAGGTCGCTTTGTGTGGCCACCCCTTTTCCATGGCCAGGAAGAGCACGGAGACAGCCCCTCTCCAAGAGCTGCTCTGAAGACTCAAAGAGTTAATATGCTGCACTACGTGCCTGGAGCCGGCCCTGGCAAAGGGAAGTTCCCGGTCGTTACAGTGAGAGGCCAGGCCTCGAAGGCACCGAGCGAGTATCGTCCGAGGACAGCGGGCCAGCTGAGTCGGGCGCCCACCTGTTGTGCTGCGATCGCTAGCAGTGGGTGCCATTACCTCGGGGCCTCCTGCCTCATGCACCAGTGTTCAGTATTTCACTCCCACGAGCATGTGAGCTTTCAAGACACAGGGCGGGGAGGCGTCATTCCGCGACTGCACACGTGCGTGCACACTCACACAGGCGCGCCCACCAGGGTCCAGCTATTGTGTGAGACAGATAAACTTTCTACTGTTCATATTTGAGTCAGCGCAAGGGAGCAATTGCTTCCCAAGTCCTATTTATGGCAGTTTTGTTTTGGAGGAGTTAGGGCGCGGGTGGCAGACGGATATTGTTGTTTTTTCTGAAAGTCTATTTGAGAAAAAAAAAAAACAATACTGTGGCTGCTTGGCTTTGCAACAATGAGGATTAAACATGTGCTCTTGGTGATGTTTTTCCCTTCATTTGTTTGGGCTTTTGTTGCAACCCAAATCCAAAATGACCATGGACTGATACCCTATCGTGGAGACAGGTTTTTCTTCCTAAATTTGTTAAAAAGATAAACAAAAAGCTCTGATAAACGTTTGAATCTGCTCCCTAATGAGAATCTGCATAAGCATCTGCACTTGTAAAATCATAATTCGTTCCTTCAAAGTGCGATTACGCGCATGAGCCCTGCCCTCCTCACCGGCCAGGCAGAGGGGCCCATTACCTCGACAGGACCATTTAGCACACGGGGCAGGCAGCACTGGAATCCAGTTTTGGTTCTGCCTTTTACTAGCTGTGGCAACTGAGCTGGCCTTTCAGAGCCTCAGCTTCTATAAAACAAGGGATAGTAGGAGTTGTTTTCAATCATTCATCCATTCACTTACTCAAATATCCTTCGAACACTAACTTCAGGCCAGGTGGTGCTGCAGACGCTGCCGACAGAGCAGTGAACGAAACAGACCCAGATCCTCGCTCCTCCCCCACTTCTTGTGCACAGTGATAGATCACAAACAAATAAGAAAACTACACAGCAAGTTAAACAGAGAAAAGCCAGAGCAGGGACGGGAGAGGGAATTGGGTAAGTGTGTGTCTGTGTGTGTGGATGCTTGTGTGTGTGTTAGCACAGGGGGTTTAGGTGGAGTGTGTTAGAGAGCTCCCCCGGAGAAGCTGACATTTGGGAGATCTCAAGGAGGTGAGAGAGCAAACCATGCAGATACCTGGGGAAGAATGTTTCAGGCGGAGGGGATAGCACGTGCAAAGGCCCTGAGGTGGGCCTGGTGTGCTGGAGGGCCGGCAGGGGAGCCAGGAGGGGGTGGACAGTAGGAGATGAGGTCAGAGAGGTAACTTTGTAGAGTGGTCCTGAGGGGTAAATCATTGGAGGAGCCAACTACGTGATGCTACAAGGACCCAGTTTTGGATGGTAAAGCCATGAAAGTGGATGAGGAAAGGGGTGAGTGGAGAATGAACAGGTATCTCACGTACCCTTTGGGTCCCTAAGACGCAGAGAGGTCTGTTGACTTGCCCAAGGACACTGAGCTGGCTCATGGAAGACTTGTGACTAGACTCCAGGCCGCAGCTCACTCTCCCAAAGGTTAAATCTTTCCTAAGTTACTGACACAGATAAAATTCTTGTTCTACCCCCTCCCCCAACCCAAATGCCAACAGTTGACATCGTGAAATGAAGGAAGCCTGCTAAATATCCTACAGTGCACAGAACAGCACCCCGCCGCGAAGAATCACGCAGCCCCGGATGTCAGCCCCGGATGTCAGCAAGGCACAGTTGAGAACGTTTGGCTTGGGGATCTTCCCCAAGCCTGTTGTTTTTTTCCTCTCCAAACTCCCATTGTTTTAAACTCCAGTTGGTGAGTCTCAAGGGCGTGTGGGGAGCTGATACCACAAGACTGAATGGGGGGCGGGACCCGTCCCACCCCTCTACCCCTCCACCCTCCCCGGGAGGGTTCCTGGCTAGGATGCACCCAATCCTAGTTCCCCTTCCTGGGATCTTTGTTGAAGGCATTAGCAAGGGCTGGGGGAAAGGGTGGAGCTAGGAGCCAGCCCAGTTTTCCAAAATAAAGTCACAGATAAGAGATTAAGATCCCTGAGACTGCAGCTCTAAGTCTGCAGCACGAAGCTCTCTGCTAGCCCAGAAGGGATAACAGATCTTATCGAGGGGGTAGGTCTTCTGCAAAGAGTATGCTTTTATCCACACTGGCCGGTGACCTTTTACAAGGACCAGGCTACAGAGGCAACTTACTGGGCCGGTTTGGAAGGGGCGACTGGAATTGTGAGCAAGCTAATACATGGCCAGTGGGAACGCAATGGCGGCAGCGGAGCCGATGAGCCCCTGTTGTCTTGAGTCTCAGCCTAGTGCTCGCTTGTTTCCTTCCTTCCTTCCACGAACATGTACTGGGTGCCCTCAACGTGTCAGGTCCTGGTCTGGATCTTAGAGACGCAATCGTGGGCATAAGACATGGTCCCTGACCTCTGCAGACTCCCAAGTGGGGCGGGGGGGGGGAAGGGGGAACAAAGATAGGGGTACAATGACATTCAGCCTCTTCACCTGGAGTCCACGGACCACACGAGGTGATGGAGGCTGCGACAGGTGGGATCAGGAGTGGGTGGGAGGCGAGGGACATAGCTGCTCAAACCAGCGAGCAGGGACGACTTCTGGAGGCGGCGAGGTCCACCCCCAGGTCTCCGCCCGGACCCTGCTGATGTCCTGGACTGGGTGCCTCTGTGTCCCTGACGCCACCCCCTACACTGTGGGTGGGATGTTTAGTGGCACCCCTGGTCTTTGCCCATTAGATGTCAGTAATAGCACCCTCCCTGCCGAGTCCTGACCACTGGACATTGCCAAATTATTCCCTGGGTGACAAAATCACTCGCCCCTCAATCGTCTGAACCATTGGTTTAGACAGGGGCACAAAGGATATATGGAAGGCAGTGTGGTAGAGGCTCTGACCACTCCCTTTGGTGGCCTTGAGCTGTGTGAGCTGAGGTTGGGGACTGAATTTTATTCCACAATCCACTGAAGCCACCAAAGGGTTGAAAGTGGTGAGTGACATGAACTGGTGTTGGTTTTCAAACGCTCCCTCAGCGAGTGCAGGGCAGAGTCGGGGGTGGGAGGAAGGCAGTGCGGATGGCGCAGGGGGACCACGAGGAAGGTCTTCCCCAGTGAACCAGTCTGGGGCCTGCGAGTGACCTCAGCGGACCTTGCGTGGCGCCAGGACTGCAGAGAGGAGCCCCTCCCTGGCCCAGCCTGGGCCCCCCGGCTGACGCATCCTCCCGGGCAGCAGTCCAGGCGCTGAGCCAGGGAGGGGCTCCTCCTCCAGGTCCGCCGGCTCCGGGGACAATGCTGACATCCCGGCCACCGTGTGACTCAGAGCAAAGGGCCTTTCCCTTTCTGGAAAGATAGCCCAGTTTTCAAGGAGCATTAGGTGTCAACAGGAGAACACGGAGCCTTTACCTCGGAGCCAAGATGCCGTGGGAGTTCTCCTGGCTGAGTCCGCAACCACCGACGGCAAGGGACCGCGTGCCAGAAACCCACAATGTGTGTGAGGCAGGGCTCACAGTCGGCTCACGGCTGACTCTCGGCCTGTGGGGCCCTTTGTCAAAACATACAGCGTGCTTTCTGGTCATCTCATCTTTTATACACGGGTGACCTTTTTGGGGGACTAAAATAAACTGCACTTAACACTGGGATGATTTTAAACTTATCTGCAGTTAAGTTCCTTATTAATATCACATATCACTATTCTGAAGGAGGTATTGCCATCTTAAAGATGAAGGCTCAGAGAAGTGCAGTGAATTGTCCGAAGCCACACAGTTAGGAAGCTGGGGGACCCAGGGAGTCACGCTCAATCTAAGTATAAAATCTGAGCTTCTGTCACTGTCGGACTTTTGAAGCGCAGGCGACTTCGCACACACAAACACGAAGACTACAGACATGAACTGTGCCCCAAGTTCTGCCTGTTAGAAGCAGTAGGAACTATAATCATCTTTCCACTTGTTTTCAAATTCCAAAATTAAAAAAAAAAAAAGAAAGAAAGAAACCGTGGGCCAGTAGTCCACAGCTAATAAAGGTAACCGTCCTGTACAGTGCTCTCAGAGCGACAGTGGCATGCTCAGATACCCTACGCCACGCCTCCCTTGATGTGCAGAGCTATGCCGTAAGGTCAGCACTGCTGTCATTCCCATCTTGCAGATGAGACACAGCGGGACTCAGGGATGCCTCCCAGCTATGAAGCGACAGAGCCACAGTTCAAAATGAAGCCGGTCTGACTTCAAAGCGCCTGCACAGTGTAGCTTCAGTCCGGGCCCACACTGCGGCCTCCTTTCTACCTCCGCAACCAGCGGGAGGGGCCTGGGGAAGACAACACCTGTACCCACTGCCTTTCTTTCCTGGAAAATAACAGGGCTTTTATGCAGCCCCAGGCAAGGATCCAGGGCTCTTGACTTGGCCTTGGGAACTCGCAATGGGAATTGGCCTTCCTCTCGCACCCCAGCCCTTTCAGACCTGCGACTCTTCTGAAAACTCAGGCACCGAGGAAGGTCACAGGGACAAAGGTACCCGCGGAGTGCTTTTAGAAAGGACGTGCCAGCAATCTCCTCACACCAGCCAGACCCATCACTGGCACAAGATCAAATCTCTCCCCTGCTTCAAGCCTCTGGGCTGTTTGTTTGTTTGTTTGTTTGCGTCAGAGCCAAATTCCTTCTGTAGCCCCTCCTGACTTGATCCAGCCAAAATCCCTAGCCTTCTTCCTCTCTCTGGCCCCACAGGCCTCCAGGTAATTCTCAAACACCCCATATCCACGAATATCCACCGGCCGTTGCAAGTACCGTCCTCTGTGGTCTCTTCATTTGTCACTGGTTCTACATCCCCCCAGCTGTGATCGGGCTGGGGGCCCTGTAAGATTTCAGCACAGAGGCATGCACAAGGGAAAGGAACTTGCCTTTATCGAGCACCCCGCAATGGGGCTGGCAGTGTACGGCATTTAATTCCATCCTCCCAACCATCTGATGAGGTTGTTTATAGACAGACCACTGAGTTCTAAAGAGGAATTGACCTTGCCCAGAGCCAGCCCGTCTCCAGGCAGAGGCGAGAGTTAAACCCACGCCCGTGGTCTGCCCCACACCTTCCCCTCTCCATGTCCTTGGGTCAGAGCTCTGAGTCATGAACTTGGGAAGCTGTTCAAAACTCAGCTCTGGGGCAGTTCGCTTGTCCCCGTGGGAGCCGGCAGCCTTCACGAAGCCTCGCTGACCTCGCAGGAGGCCGACCGCACCAAGGAGTTGGACTTCTGGTGAAGCCAGCCAATGGTCTGGAGAACAGAGCAGCGGAGACACCTGGGAGCATAAGTCCGCCCAGTGCATCTGGGGATTAAGGGCCTTTTAGCATCACTGCTACCTGTAATTAGAGCCCCCAACAAGAACAACCCTGGCAATGAGGACAAGGCAGAATCTGGCCGGCGACTGACAAGGGAGTCTGGCCGGCATGGTTTACGGCCCTACCTTGGGCCCCCCAAACGGCACTCAGCCTGATCGCTACCAAACCGGGTTCCAAGGGCAGCTGTTTTTCTGTGTTATCTGCAGATCAGCTAAAGAGCCAAACATAGCTTAAATTCCCACCCAGGGCTTGTTGGTGGATTAAGGCAAAAGACTACCAGACGTCACAGGGAGGCCTTCAGGGAAGTCCACAGAGCTGGGAAGGTGTGTGACCTTTTACGGCGCTGTCACCTGACTTCAGCAAGCCCGGAAAACAACTGCCCGTGAGCCACACGCCTGCAGAGAGTGCGTCAGCAGCGAGAGGGCCCTGGGCTTCCTGAATTCCAGAGCATGGCCTGGTGGGCTGCTCTCACTCAGCCATGCGGGCTCCTTCGGAAGCCTAAGTGTCCAGGCCACACGGTGTGTTCCACGGCAAGGCTGGCAAACATTTTCTGGAGAGAGCCAGAGAGTAAATATTTCCAGCTTTGTTGCAACTACTGGACTCTGAGGCTGTAGCACCCAGCAGTCATAGGCGACATGTCAATGGGTGACTGCGCAGGGCTGTGTGCCAGTACAAGAGAGTACAGTCCTCCGAACACAGCCCACGGGCCGTGGTGTGTCAGCCCCCGCTTTACAAAGCAGGCAAGATTCTCAGACAGGGGTACATCAGCGTTTCATGAAATGGTCTCCTGTCTAAGGTAGGAAGGAGGACCTTCTTGAGGGGAAGATCTTCCCACAAAGGCAAATGAAGATGGCTTTGCATCTTTCTGATGGTCTACCTTCCCCAGGCCAGGCTGAAATGACAGGGATGCCTGGACCCCACCCAAGTCGGGAACTGCAGGGAATCAAGGGTCTGCTCCCGGCCGTGCCCAGCATCCGGGAAAGGCCGGCACACAGCAGAGACGCCGTTAAACAGCTGTCGCCTGGCTGAACCTGCTGAGCTTCTGGGTGCCGCTCGGAACCTCCTGGGCAGGTCCCTCTCCCCCATCGGCCGCGGCCTTGCCGGGCCCGCCTGGTGCGCCGGGGAGCCGAAGACGGACCCTGTCCTAGGCCGCTTGGGCAGGCTGGAAACCTCCCCTCCCTCCACCTCTAGGGCGCCTCGCGCTTAACCACTATCCGGAGACGTCAACGGGCAAGGAGGAAACACGCCAGCGAACACTGCCGTGGGAATCATTCCATGAGTGCTCCGTCTTTAATTACTTATTAAAAGCAGACCAGCTTTTCCTAACTGGTGACAGTGAACATGTGTTACTTTTGTAATTAAAGAAAAAAAGAAACGCTTTTCATGTGCAGACGAGGATGGAAAGCCATGTAAAATACTCTACATGACTGGGCTTCTCAAACTTCAGAGTGGTTAAGCACCACCGGGGTGCCTGTTAAAAACACCAGTCGGGCGGGGTGCGGTCCCCAGCAGCTCCTGTGCACTCATTCTGGGGCGGCGCCTTGGGATCTGCATTTCAAGGCCGTGTCCCCAGGTGAGTCTAACATAGGTGGAACAGGGCCAGGCTTAGAGAAAACACTGTCCCACCCAATGCCTTTAATTGGCTTCTAGCAATTGCTGCAGCTTTTGAGAGGACAGTCCAAGACATCAGAGCACACGATGCCCCCAGAAAGAATCTACTTTTTCAAAAAGTGCCCGGGACATCCTGTGGCTGTTCTGAAAGAGCCCAGCCTGCAAATTACCTGGGATGGCCTTTGACCCAGGTTTTCCCCGCTTATCTGCGAGGTCGCCTATTTGCTCCACCTCAAAAGTGTACAGAGGTGCCTCCACCTCCAAAGCATCTTAGGCTGCTTAATTACACTAATTGCCACCCCAGGCTGTAAATTTCATGTTAATGCTCTACCAGGTGATTCATGTGGTAAATTACACACTTAAGACTTCACCAAGGTTTACCTTCTAATCCTCAACTCACTCAAGACACTAGCGTCCACGCCCCCAGACCTGGAGCAGCTGGGTAAGAGGTGCAGCTAGGCAGAGACCTCACACAATGCCTCCTTTCCATCCCAGTCTCCACCTCGATTTTGTCTTTGTCATCTGTCCTTGGGCGATTGGAACTCTTCCCTAGAGCAGGCAGGGCCCTACTTGTAGACACACGGCCTGGCCAAGTCATCTGCTCTCAGGGACAGATTACAGACCATTGAGGAGGAAGAAACTAGACAAAGGATTCAATCTTCACCTCTTAAATGCCTGTCTCCACATCCGTCTGTCCTTGCTCTCCTCGTACCTGGCAGAAGCCTCCAGATAAATCTTCCTAAAGCACTACTTTGATCGTGTCACTCACAGCTCAAACACCTTCCGTGGCTCCCATAGGACACAGCTTTAAATCCACACCTTTGACACCGACTCTCAGGGCCCACCCCCTGCTCTGGTTCTCTACGTAGCGAACCACCTCCAGCTTAACGAGACACCATGGCTGTCATGCAGTATTCTCCTTTCTCCGGGGGGCAACTGGGCTCAGCAGAGCGGTTTGTCCACAGAGCCCCCCGTGCCCTTGGCGGCAGGGAGCGGCTTGCGGGGGAGGCTTCTTAACTTCCATGCGCGGCGCCTGGACTAGGACGGCAGACAGCGCGAGCTCCCTGGACACCTCTCTCCAGTCTCTGGGATCCTGTGTCCCCTCCAGCATGGCGGCTTCAGGACACGCCCAGAGCCCTAAAGGTGAAATGTTCCAAGAGCCCAGGTCAGGCAGAAATGGAATCTCCTTTCAAGTCCTGGACTCAGAAGTTACACGGCATCATGTCCATCCAGGAAGTGCAAGCCGCCAGGACCGCCCACGTTCAGGGTGAAGGAGTGGGCACCTGCCGCTGCCAAAGACTTTGGGAGCACACTTCAAAACCATCACGAACCCCACGCTTTTCAAATATATGGGCTGGGATTTCGCTTTTCATGCAGGCCCCCTGCTTCCAGTCCCTCTGCTCTACTCACAGTTTAAAAGTCACACTCAAACTGGCCCACGCCATGCCCACGTTTGCCCCGTCATCCCTGTGGGGAAGGCCCCCTCGATCCTACCAGCCCATCACAAGAGCTCAGTCGCTCTTCTACACCAGCTGTTGGTGGTGCGCGTCGGTGGGCAACGAGTCATTCTCTGCTTTTGTGACATCTCTTCTATCCCCATCCCGATATTTGATTCAAATCTTTTAGCATATAATTTCCCGCGTGTGGTTACTTTATCTCCTTGGTTGCCTGGCCAAGTCTTCATCATAATCGCCACCCATCGGGCAGTTTCTACGGGCCCGGCACAGGCCTTAGTCCTTGGCCAACGGCTACTCGCCTATGTGGACAACCAGCTGGAAGCCCAGGGACGAGGAACTCTTCCTGCTTAACGGAAACAAAGGCATTGACAAGTGATCTTACAAAGCCAAGTTCACACAGGCTCCGGAGCCACAGAGCTAGACCTTAAACCCAGTCCTCTGTCTCCTGAAGCCTAGCCCTCTACCCTCTTTGTGGACCCATCTTTCATTCTAATCTATACGCCTTCCTTCGCCTCTCTCAGGACACTCGGCGTGTACCGATTTGATTTTAATTTCTTTACCTGGGGCCTGGGTACAGTGTCAGGCAGAAGCCTCGCACAAAGGAATTTCTTAGAAATAAAGAGAAGAGTATCCAGCTGACACTTGGGGGCTGATGAAGATGAACTTCAGTTGTGAGGAAGCCAACACATGTTGCGAAGGCTGAGGGATTAATCGCTGGGTCTTCTCCTGGTTCTTGAGTTGCTTTTATCTCCTGGTCCAAACCCTTCCCAACTACATGTCCCCCCTCCTCAAAGACAAACATTGCATTCTGGCCCATTCTTGAAGCTTCGGCTTTTCTGAGAAGCTTTACAACCCCTGTATCCACCACCACCCTCCCCTTCAAGACTAGATCCATCTCCTGATTGTGGCCTATTATGGATTGAATTATGTCCCCCTAAAAAATTTGTTCAACTCCTAACCCCAAGTACCTGTGAATGCGACCTTATTAGGAAACAGGGTCTTTGCAGATGTCACCAAGTTCAGATGAGCTCATGAAGTGGGCCCTAATCCAATATGACTGGTGTCCTTATAAGAATATGGGAAGAGGCACACAGGAGGAAGGCCATGTGACAACAGAGACGAAGCTTTGAAGGGAGGCAGCCGAAGGTTACCTGCTACCAGCAGAGGCTGGAAGAGGGAGGTCAGGCTTCTGAGCTCCAGCCTTCGGAGGGAGTGTGGCCCTACCGACTCCTTGGTTTTGAGCTTTTGGCCTCCAGGACTGTGAGGAAATAAACTTTTGTTGTTTTAAGTCACCCAGCGCGTGGTGCTCTGTGACAGTAACCCTGGGAAACTAACTCACACCCTACCTGCAGTACTTCCTTAGCAGCCATCTGCCTCGCCTGCTGTCATACCCTCGCAGAGCAAATGGTGGGCCTCACATCCATGCACGAGTGCAGGTCCCCCCCTCCAGGGGCCTATCACCATTCCTGTCACCTCAGAACGACACAGCCACGCACAGCGCCCATGTTTCTGGATCCTTCTCTGGCTGGGACACACAGCGAGCACTCTGAATTCGGAAGGGCCTGCAGACTCGGGCCTGCCCCGTGTCACGGACTTGATCCCACCACAAGCAGTGTATCCTGGGGAGCCTCGAAGGCCTGCCCTGTAAACTCCTCAGCCTCTGAGCAATTAACTAATGGGTGGTTGCAAGTAATGAGACTCCTCTCCGAGTCCGACGGCCAAGCCGCCTTTGGAAGTCTGAAAGCAAAGATTATCTGCGATGCAAGGGCCTCCGAACCAGGGGAATAAACCTAAAAGCTCCATGTATTGAATCAAACTCCCTGCCTCAAATTCTTATGGTGAAAACCGTATTCAGCTGCTAACCTTTCTCCTAAATTGCCCATCCAAGACAGGCCATTATTATAATGAAATATTTCGGCCAGGAATGTTCTTGGTTTCAGCTAAAAGGTTTTCTTTCCGACTGCTGCGCTTACAGGCCCTACCTTCGTTTGGGGGAACATTGGCCGCCTTAAAAGGACTTTGACAGGTCCCTTTATATTTTATTTGATTTGCTTCACTTCGGCGTGGGGTTCAGCAAGCCCCAATTCAGATGCTGATGAAAACTGGAAAAGATGGGGCAGCCCCAAGACAGGACTAAGGAAAGAGAGCCATCATTTGAGTGAGGTAGACATGGAAGCGAAGCCTTGGGTTCTGGAAGGTTCCCTGTCCCTCTGCTCTCTGGGAGAGCGAGAGAGTTGAAGGGAAGAGGTCAGTCCTGAATGCTCGCAGCCTCCGGCCCTCCTGGGCCTCCCTGTAATTTGAACTGTAAATTACAATGGCCGCCGCACAGGGCTGTCTCAGGAGGTGTTAAATAAAGCTGAGCACCCAGTTCTGAAATGCTGAGAGCCCAAACTTCAGGGAGATGGGGGATTGGGGGCCTTGTCAAGACTTGAGGGATAAAGTGCTTGCATACCAACTGGCCATTTGAGCGCATGTTTGTGCGACGGATGTGTCTCCCTTCTCTGCCAGCACCCTTCCCAAAGGTCTCGAACTGATGGTCCCAGGGCCAAACCCGGCCCCCGATCTGCTCTTTTTAATCTGTCCAGTGTTGCGTGGTCTTATATTTTTCTTAATGCTTCTTTACGGAGTAGTACAGCAACTTTCAACTGGTGTTGGTGCACCGCAAGAATTTTGAAAACATGTAACACCTGACCATTTAGCCAGGGGCACTGAGCTCTTTTCCCTGAGATTGTGAGGTAAATGACAAGAGCCGACACAACAACGGCCGTCCGGCACGAGTGACCCAAATTATACCTGATTTTGGGTTTTTTTTGTCAATCAGCAAAAAGCCTATTTTTTGGTGTGCCGCAGCATTTTGGTAAGTGGTTTATGTGTGGCCGTGACATGAAAAAGGCTGAAAAATCGCTGGAGTAGTAAGATAAGGGAAATGGGAAATTTCACATTAAAATGTCAGTTCCTCTCGAAAAAATCAGATCATTGGGCTCGCTGGGCTGCTGCTGCTCCCTCGCCCCCGTGAGACGGGGGTGCCCGGCTCTGCTGAGCAGCTCAGTTTGGGGCCCTTCCCTTATCTAACCATTGGACAGCACTGCCCTGCTACTCTCCTACAAGAGCAAATCAAATGCCATCCTCTCCACAAAGTCTCTCCATACCCCTGACAGAAAAATCTTCTCCGTGTCCGACTGTCCTGTAACAGGTTTCTGTTCCAACCGCCTGACTCATTTGGGTATAGATGCTTCCCTCTGTCTGGGTTATCTGAATAATTCCACTCATCCCTCACGCTGGCAGCACAGATGCCACCTCCCCTGTGAAGCCCTCCCTGATTGCTCCTCCTTCAGGCCCACTCCAAGGCAGGTTAAGCACTCCTCCTTTGTGGCTGCCATTAGCAGTCTGCTTCCTTCCCATCCCAGCTCTTACCATCCTGCATTGAAATGTCTGTTTCCTCTCAGTCGCCCTTGCTGGGCGGCGAGCTCTGTGCCGGCAGGGGCTGTGCCTCAGCACTAGAAATGGAGCATGAAGTTTGGAGCCTGGCACCTGGGAGGCTCTTGATAAGTGTTTGCAGAATAGAGAGAAAATGGGATGGAAAGAAAGAAAGGGCTCTTTTGCCCAGGACAGTCAGAATGCTGACAGCAGGAACGCGGAATAATAACAGTCATAATAACAACAGCACCTGACACCTGCGGCGGTCGAGGGGGGCTTTGTATGTGAGTCTTTTACAAATTAACTCACTTAGACTCAGGCTAGGTCCTCTGGGAAACAGGTGCCTAGATGGGCTCAGACAGCGAAGAGATTTCTCTAGGAGCGCCTGTGATGGACTGAGGGGGACGGGAGGGGGCAGGAGGAGGGCTGGGCAGCGAGAGTCTGAGGCCCGACCAGCACCGCCCGTCAGAGGCCTCCCGGATGGCCAGGCTCTGGCTCCCCAGCCGCGCTCCGTCATCACTGGGACGCAGCCCAGGGACAGTGTGAAGCTGGGGGTGGAACCCCTCTCGGGTGGGTAGCTGGAGGCTGTCAGCCAGCTCCGCAGGGTAGCTGGGAGGTCTGGGTGGCTCGGCCCCACTGCTGCTGCCCCCACTTAATCTGCACACCACCACCTGAGGAGTCACTCGCATTACTGTCCTGTTCCGGAGGAGGAAACTGAGCCTCAGCAAAGCGGGGCGACTTGGCCACAGGTCACACACATGGCTCTTACGGACAAACCAGAGAGCAGCACTGAGGAGCCACCAAGTCCGAGGACTGGGGATCTCAGCAACCCTGGGAGAAAGACAAGGATGCTGGAGTGGGGCTGACGGTCCCAGGCCCGTGTCACTCAAGGAGAGGAACTACGAGCCAGGAGCCGATTTGTCTGTTCCAGAGTAAGGCCGGCAGGCATGCCCAGGACTCTCTGCCTCCCAGAGGAGGGAGAATTGGAGCTCAGGAAAGATGAATTTCCACCAGCTCCCTTGTCAACCCCTCCCCACCCCCATATAATATAGATAACAAAGGGCAACGCCTAAGTAACAACCTCCACGTGCCAGGGACTGATGACGCTTTACACCTCGGCACTCCGTTAACTGTTAACCTTCCAGGCAGCCCTGGGGTGAAGGCACCTTTATTCCCCCACTTCACAGAGGGGGAGACTGAGGCACGGAGAAGGGGGCTTATTCAAGACCACAGCACGTAAATGGCAAAGCTGAGACGAAAACCCAAGTAGGCCCCACCCTCGCGGGCTCTGCTTACTCCAGCAAAGCAAATGCAAAGAATGAATTTGCCAAGCACAATGCACAAACAAGAGCATCTTTGGGAAAAAACAGTAGTTTTTCTTGACCTGCAAGATACAGATGTTGTTCAAAAGCAGAAGCTTTGCATTGGTATCGGTCCCCAGCACAGTCCCCTGGCCCCCTGGATTGCAATTCCTGAGGGCCGGGCGGGGGCAGGTGCCAGTGCGGGCCCCGGCTCAGGGCAGGTGGCTGGTTCAAGTTCAGGGCGGGCAGGCGCCTGGGTTGGGGGCGCGCAGCCGGCCAAGTGACCGATGGTCACCGCCCTGCGTGCGAAGGGGAGGCCGCGCCCCATGCGTCCCTGCGCGCGGGCGAGCGCCTCGCCTGCCGCCGCCACCCCCCTGGCCGCCGGGCCGGCCACAGAGCGGCCGCTTCAGACTCAGTGGCGCCAGCGCACCTGCAATGAGGCCCTGCTGCCGCCGCCTTGAGCCCAAGGCCACTGCCTGCGCCCGTGTACGGCTGATAAGACGCGGGGAGGGGGACGCAGGGTTCGGCGGGAAGGCCCAGGCTGCCTGGGGCCCTGCGGAGCCTCTCAGATCGCCCTCTCCCCAGAGCACTCTCTCCTCGCAGGCTCTCCCTCAAGTCTCCGCCTTGCCAATGTCTCTTCCTCTTCATTGCACCTCTCTGCTCTCAGTTCTTCCAGTTCCTGTGCGTTTGCCACTCTCTGGTCACTCCCTGCCCTGCCTCACACTCCTGCCGCCCCTTCTCTTCTATCTCTTCTCTTTCTCTGTCTTAGCATGGAGTCATTGCAGCCCTGTCTTGCTGGCTCCCTCTCCTCCTGCTGTCCATTTCCTTTTCCTCCTTCAGTACCTGGCTCGCTGAATCAGCCCACCTCTCTCCTCTCTCTCTATCGCAGAGACACCCAGTCTCTCCCTCTCTCCTTTACCTGCATCTGAATCACCCCCTGCCTCCCTCCTCTCTTCTCTCCTCCGCCTGCCCTTTCTCTGTTAGCCGTATGTCCTTCCTTTCCCTGGCCCCCGCCTCCCCCGTCCACTCTCAGTCCTAGGGCGCTCTCCCTCGCACAGGCAGGCCTGTCTGGAGGAGCCCAGCCGCCAGGGCCAGCTGGAGCAGGAACAGCTGGACTGGGGGCGGGGTGGGGGGAGCTACTCAGCAGGTGTCCTGACATCGGGAGGCAGGGCTGTGCTCACCTAGGCGCCTTTCATCTGAGGCTCTGCACCACTTCACAGACAGTCATTAAGGCCTGCCTGGGGGCAGGCCAGGGACTATCCGGGCCTGGGCTGTTTGGTTATCTTCCTTATTAATACGCGCCCCCTCCCTTAAATGAGTTTAGTGCTGGGGACAGAATCCCAACTGACGCCCAAGAGATTAAGGTCTCTCAGGGCTGCTGAGGCCAGGGGTGACAAACTGATAGGGCAGGGGCATGAGTTTCTGCTGCGTCTCGCTGCCATATGGGCCTCTGCCAGGGGATGAGAGGCTGCCCTTCTGAGAGCATTCCTGGGGTTAAGCGCGGAGGCTGGATCTCTCCAGACGGGCCCTGCCCTCACCCTCCGTGGACCATGCAGGCACCCTTGCCGCCTGGCAGAGACAAGCAGGGGTCCCTGTGGGCCCACAGCCTCTCTGCCCCTGGCTAAGTCAGGAGGAGTGGCAGGGAGAAGAGCGGTGACCCGGGCTTTATTTCTGGGTCCATTTTTCTGATCAGCTGGTATACCCAGAAACACCTGCAGATAAGCAGCTAGGAGCCTTACAGGAACTGGATGCAGCGCAAAGCCCCTGGGCAGAGAGGTGGTGCCAGGAGCACAGCCACTGGGCTGCAGCGGCCTGGCTCTACAAAGAGCATTTAGATCCACGTTCAAGCCAACTTCCCACCTGATTGACTTTCCCTCCTATTCCCCCAATGGCACCTCCTCTGGTGGCAGCAGTCACAACCAATGCTTGTTGTCTAAGCACCCACCTCCCTGTGAACAGAGAGGGTGTTCACGGGAGCCTCTGGGTGGTTAGCATGGACAGAGTGATGCTCACAAAGTGCCCTGGCCACTTCAGTACTTTCCCCCAGCGTGGCTTCCAGTGCCAGAAGTTAGTCTAATACTGCCCCCGAAAGGCCTTCACTGTGTGACCTCAGGCAACTCATTTGTCCTCCCTGGGGCTGATCCATAAACTGAGATCTGAAGATTTCTCTGGCTCCTTCAAGTCTCTAGCCAGGCAGGTTTCTATCTCCTGACCACGATCACACGCGCTCCCCCTAGAGGGACCCCAACTGCTTATCCCAGGCTTGCAGGTTACATTCCCCATTCAAGATCCTCATTTTGTCTTCTAGCAGGGGGAGGGAATTGTCGCTTTCTTTAAATAGACACATCTAGTGAAATAGCATAACATTTTACTCTAAAGACGCACGCTCAGTGACGGGACATACAGCACAGGGAATACAACTACTGATTCTACAGTAACTGCGTATGGCGTCGGGTGGGTACTACACTGATCGAGGGGACCACTTCACAAGTTATGTGAACGTCTAATGACTCTGCTGTACGCCTGAAACTAATACAATGTTGAATGTCAACGATAACTGATAAAAATAATTTAAAAATTCAGGCTGACGTATTTGCAGTGTGAAACTATTCTTGAAATCCACTGTAAATACTCTTGAAGCCTTGCTGCTGGGGCTCAGTTGGTTGGAGCGCTGTTCCGTGCACCGACAGGTGAGGGGGGTGGTGTTTGATTCCCGGTCAGGGTACATATAGGAGCCAACCAATCGATATTTCTCTCTCACATCATTGTTTTTCTTTCTCTCTCTCCCCGCCCCCTTTCCTCCTTTCTCTCTCTCTAAAATAAACAAACGCCTTTTAGAAATTAAAAAAGAACTGCTGTAACTTCACTTTGGTAGCAAGTACTACAGTCTACTGGCAAGGAGCTGAAAGATTTGAAGGTTGTGTTTTTATTTTTTAAAGATTTTTTAAAAACTTTTTTTTTCATTATCTGCAGATATTCAGAAAGGCTTTTAATATTGTCACTTACACTGACTATCATTGATGAGAACCTCACCTTTCTGCTTAGCAGTTCAGCTAGTAAAGTAAAATTAACAACATACTCATTGTAATATCTATCTGCTGGGTACACAGGTAGTAACTGTAAAATTCTTTCAATTTTTCTGCTTGCTTGAACATTTTTATAGCATAGCCTAGGCGGAAAAGTATAGACTGTCAACCAGCATCTCGCCTGTTTGGAGAGAATATTTAATCTGAAAAATCAAATTTCTTGCCATTAAAGATCAGGATCTAGCTAATAACTGCATTACAGGAGGAGTCTGGATGGGCAGCGGCTGGTTTGAGGAAGAGGCAAAGCCGCCGCGCTGGCGGCCCGCGCCTAGCCTGGAGGGGCCGAGGAAGGGGCCTGAGGACCGGGAGGCCTGGGGCCGGATTCCACACGGGCCACCGAGTCACGCGCTGGCCTTGGCTGGGCAGGTTTGCCGCTGGTGTCCTGTTTTTCCATCTGGGAGATGAGAGTGATAACACCCGGGCTGTTGGAACAAGCAAGCAGATAACTTCCAGAAAGCCCTTTGAGCTTCTTGGAAACAGCATGCAAGATATGATTAGGCGCCTACATGCTGCGGAGACGTGTGCCCGGTGGCGACTGGAATGAGCGGGGTTCGCTTGGAGCTGGCAGGGCCGTGGGGCTGTAAGCGGAGCTTTTCCATTCCTTCCTCCACCTGGTGTCATTTCTCTCCCTCCGCCCCCCACGGCCCCCGTGAAGATCCCCACTGCCACCAGGTACCTGCAGCCACTGCCAAGGCAGGGCCATCACCGCACTCTCCCCCAAGAGCTCCTCTCCACACACTGGCCTCTACGCTCTTGCTGGCGTCGCACCCTGGCCCACCCCAAGCCTGAGCAGCGCCCCCTCAGCCAGGTCGCTTCTTACAACGTTCACAAGAACCAGCCGTGACTACTGCGGCGGCCTCCACATTCCTTGAAAGGCTCTGTGCCAAGTGCTTTAAAATCATCATCTCATCTAACCCTCGCTGTTACTAGATCTCTTTTACAGCTATTTCTAGGATTAATAGCTACCAACCCCCCAAAAAACAACTTTTCCTGACTTACTCCATTAAGACACAGCTCCTACTAGGTGCTATACCTTCATGGTGTCATGGGCCCTTGGCCAGGGCCAGGCAAGACAGGACTTCCGGTCCTCACTCCACAGACGCCACTCCGTCTCCGGCCCCTGCCCGCCGCACCCCTCAGTCTTTTTAATGCTGCCATCCTTCCTGTGCTTTCTACTTCATCAAGAAGCTGTTTGGTCAGTTTCCCTAGTATGTCAAGGGTGGTAGGCACCTGCAGGGCATGTATTAGAGGAGACAAGCGAGTGCAATAAAAAGTTTGAGTCTCAATGGTTTATCACAATAGAAGTTTGATTCTCTATAACACTAAGTACAATGAAAGTCAGCAGAAGGACTGCATCCCATTGTCATTCAGAGATCCAGGCTCCCGCAGTTAGGTAGCTCTGTCCCTCTCTGCGCCCTTGGAGTCTCCTTCATTTAGCAAGAAGGTGGTGTGGGAGGTTTCCGGGCCGGGCCTGGAGGTCGGGACTATCCCTAAGGCCCACCGTCTGACGCCTATGACTTAGTCACAGGGTCTGCCCCAGCTCCTGGAGAGGCTGGGGAACAGAGTGTAGCTTGTGCCCAGGAGGAAAAAGAAGAGAATTCTGTGGACGTAGAGCAGGGTCTGTCACCAAAGGAACATATCGGTGGAGCAAAGGAACACTCTTCATCGGGAACAATTCTGAGGTTAATCGTGTTCAGAGCTGTGCATGTCAACCCTGACCCCAGGACGCCTCTCCACAACACACCGGCTGGGACTGCCCGCCCCTTGGATACAAACAAAAGTATCTGCCCTCAATGAGTCTGGACGCCCTGCAAGGAGAATTTCCTCAGGGCGACAATAGGAAGTCTGACCACCTCCAAGTTCGAATCTTATCAATGACTCCCTAACAAAGACGCCTCCTTTCCTTGGCCTGTTATGCCCGGCCTTCAGGACACGGCCCTTGCTCACCTCCCAAACCTCAACTTCCGTCACTACCACAGTGGAGCCTCACCTGCCGTGGGGCTACCTGCTGTTTCCTAGCCACACTAGACTCCTTCTCATCCCCAGGTATTCGCACCTACAGTTCCCTCCACCTGGAATGCCCTTTGCTGTCCCTGCCAAAAGCTGCAAAGCACACTCCTCCACGTCCTTTAACGCTCAGCCCAAAAGCCACTGTTTGCTGAAAGCTTTCCCAAGTGTTGGAGTGCCGTCACGGGATCCTCCAGGATGTCACCGCTCTGGGTTCATGGTTGGTTTGTTCTTTTTCCCCCAACAGTGAGCCCTCACTCCCACCGCAACCTGCAGACATGACCCCTTGGAGGTCACAGTCTTTGGGAGAGAGAGGCGAGGGTAGTGGGAACAGCAACCCGTGGTCCTTCCAACTGGCTGGTGTCTGTGTGCCCGCTAGTCAGAGCTGCCTCTGCTCTTTGCTAACCCCGAACGGCCGCTTCTCACCTCTTCCGTCCTGGAAGAGCCCGCTTTTCTTATTGTCCAGTGGAGCCCTACGTTGCTTGAACAAATTCCCAATTGGCCAGAGCTAATCATGTGACACCACCTCACTGCTAGTGATTCGCTGAAGAGAGAACATGTGACCCCCTTAAAGCTTCTTTGTCCTTCTACTGCAGTACCAGGAAGAAATGGGCCTTTTTCTGCCTTTAGCCACTGGTATGTGAGGGAGGGATGCCTGAAAGAGCACAGCCTACAGGGCCGAACCAGCCTCGGGAGGCTGGGAGAGAGAAAGGCAGAATGGGCCTCTGTCTCCAGCGATGCTGTGGAGCTGAAGTATTCAGCCTTTGCACTATCCTAACCACACTTCTTGATCCGTGAGGTTATAAAGTCCCTCATGTCTGGCCCTCCTGAATCTTGGCTTCTTGTCCCTCAGAGCATTCCCATGGGGAACAATGTAATTTACCATCCATGCAGAAACACTGTTAAAAGTTTAAGAAACCACTGTTAATAATTACACCAAAGGAGAACTGGCAATGACCCAAGCAAAGTAGGAAGTGTATTCACTTAATGCTAAATATCCAAGTTCATATTCAAGTTTATGTACCTGTTGGACATCAACTTCCATTTCCTCATTCGCAAAATGGGGGCAGTACTCTCTAATCTGTAACGCTGGTGTGAGAATTAAGTAAGAGTGATGTGAGGTGTCTCCAGCAGTGTTTAATACACAGTAGGTCACTCACTGGACCTCCTCCTCCGACACCCTCAGGAGAATTGTGGTGCACCTGTTCAGTTTATTTCCTTGGCTAGCCTTCAACTGCTGCCCTACTGGGTCTTCGGTTTCTATTAGACTGAATCACAGAAGAGACTGTGGGTAGGGAGAGGGCCATGGTCTGTAGATGTCTATATCACAGCATCCAGGAAGTGCGAGTAAGGAACTGGAGTAATTGGGGAGAAAAATTTTTGGTTGTCTGTGCTTTATTAACAGTGACAGGGAAACAGAGACTGAACCACATGGTCCATGGATGCCTTATGATTGTGAGTGAGTGAGTGAATGACTGAATGGTTGCATGACTGAATGTCTGACTTGGACCAACTGACAACCAGTCAATAATCTCTCTACCAGCAATTTGGCTACTGTAAGGATGGACCTGAAAAGGCATACGTTCGGAGGAACGTGCCTTATGCATTTCACATTCCGTTTTTGACCTGCTTTTCGGTTGCCATGTGTTTTACACTGGACGCTCTATGTCTTCTTGTTTGCCATATTCCAGTTACATAGTACCCTCAGAAATGAAATCAGTCACACCTATGAGACAACTTTTGCAGAGATTCCCAGCCTGTGTCCCTAGGGTTCTCTGAGGAAGAAAAACTGATGTAATAGACAAAGTCCTATTACAGTATCTCTGCCCTCAATTTGGTTCAAATCGATCAGCGTTTACTGAGCACCAGTGAAGGCTTGGGCACTGTTACCCCCTCCAGAGGTATCTGAATTTTAAAGGAAAGAAAAAGGCAATATTTAGTACAAACTACTCAATTTCAAATGCCCTGCCAAGGCCCCATAGGAAAAGAGTTGTGTTTTGAAACCTCTCTAAGCCTTCAACATCCCATAAAATGTTTTTTATTCCTGACCTACAGGTTTGACAAGTCCTGGGGTGGGGGTGGGGGGGCAGGTGAAAAAAAACAGGTAGATGCTGACGTTCTTTTAAAAATAAAGATCAGCCCTACTGAAATCATTTGGTTTGGGGCGAAAGTGGTATCATGTATTGCAGATTCTTTTAGAACTTATTTTTTCATTGTATCTATCATTAACGTTTCCTTGCATTCTTTAAGATTATGGTATTAATCACTAAATATAACTGGCCCTTGTTTAGCATTACCACATTTTCTGTAAGAATATACAGATCACTGGTTTTCCCCCCTGTCATGCTGTTAGGACCTTCTTTGAATCCACAGCCCGCTGGCGTCTCTGACCATTAGTCTCTCCCACCCTCTCAGTAGTTGTCCCTCTGTCTGTACCTTTTTTCTTTGCCGATTTCACAGGCAAAACACAGTGCCTTGCTGCTTTAATTTGCATTGATTTTATTGCACTGCTGTCAAATATCTTTTTATAGCTTCAATTTCCCATTTATATTTCTTCTTTGGAAATGATCATGCCTCTCCCTAGCCTGCTTTTTCCTGTTTACACATTCGTGTTCTTATTAATTAATGCATAATAACTCTTCACATAATAAAACCAACAGTCATTTATTTCCACAACGTATATATTATCTCCTGTTCCCTTTGGGTTTTTGGGGGTGGCTTTTGATTTTCATATTTTATTTGGTTTAATATATCACTTGTAGGGTTGCCTTTCCTGTTATGATTTTAAAAGGCTCCTCCAACCAGGGTTCAGGTATAAGTTTATCTGTATTTCTTTCCAACTTTTTGTAATCTCACTATTTATAGGAGACTCTGAATCTCCTTCTATTAATTTTGCTGTACAGCATAAAGTAAGAGTTTGACGGTATTTCATCAAATAGTTGGTCATGTGTCACTTTATCATTTTTTACCTAACGATAATTTCTCCATTGATTTGAACTTCCACCTTTATCGTGGATTATATCCTCACCTATGTTTGGGTGTATTTATGGAATTTTATATTTAATTCCATAAAACTTTATAGATAAAATTCCATTTATCTGTGTGTCTATTGTGCATTAGGTCCATACTGTTTGAATCACTGTGGTTTTATCATTTATTTTCATTTTGGTAAAGTAAGACCTCTCTGATTTTTTCACATAAAATTTATGGCTGCTCTTGCCTAATTTAACTTTAAGATCATTTTCAGTTAATTTGGAGGATTCTTTTAGAAATTTATTTTTAATTTTCATTAGATTAATTTTAAAAAACTAGAGAAGACTGTGGTTCTTTTTTCTTTTTTAAAACCTGATTGTTTCTTCATGGCCCAAAAGAAAGGATAGATCAAAACCCCAGAAAAAGAACTAAATAAAAATGGAGATAAGCAATCTCTCAGATGCAGAGTTCAAAACACTGGTTATGAGGATACTCAAGGAACTTAGGACCTCAGCAGCATAAAAAAGATCCAGTCAAAAATGAAAGATACACGAATTGAAATAGAGAATAATTTTCAGGGAAACAACAGTAGAGTGGATGAAGCTGAGATTCAAATCAATGATATGGAACATAAAGAAGCAGAAAACCAATCAGAAAAACAAGAAGAAAAAGGAATAAAAAAGAATGAGGGAAGTATAAGCAGCCTCTGGAACAACTTCAAGAAGTCCAACATTCGCATCACAGTGGCGCCAGAAAGAGGAGAGAAAGAGCAAGAAATTGGAAATCTATTTGAAAAAACAAGGAAATAAAACTTCCCTGCTTTGGTGAAGGAAACAGACATGTGATTCCAGGAAGCACAGAGAGTCCCAAGCAAGATGGATGCAAAGAGGCCCACTCCAAGACACATCATAATTAAAATGCCAAAGGTTTAAAGATAAAGAGAAAATCTTAAAAGCAGCAAGAGAAAAGCAGTTAGTTACCTACGGGGGAGTTCTCACAGGTTGTCAGCTGATTCCTCAAAATACACTCTGCAGGCTAGAAGCGATCGGCAAGGAGCACTCGAAGTCATGGAAAGCAGGGCCCTACAGCCAAGATGGTTCTACCCAGCAAAGCTGCCATTTAGAATCGAAGGGCAGATAAAGAGCTTCCCAGATAAGAAAAAACTAAAAGAGTTCATCATAATCAAACTATTATTATATGAAATGTTAAAGGGACTTATTTAAGGAAAAGAAGATGATCAAAACTATGAACAATAAAATGGCAAAAAATACAAATCTATCAACAATTGTATCTAAAAAATAAGAAACTAAGTAAGCATG
Organism: Mormoops blainvillei; assembly: GCA_004026545.1. NCBI lineage: Eukaryota > Metazoa > Chordata > Mammalia > Chiroptera > Mormoopidae > Mormoops > Mormoops blainvillei. Next base: position 26,067 of record PVJD01009048.1, read on the forward strand.
AAGAACAGAGATAGAATCAGGGATACGGAGAGTGGTTTGATGGTTGCCAGGTGACAGGGAGGTGTGGGGGAATGGGTGAAGAGGTGAGGGGATTATGTACAAATAGGTAGTTACAGAATAGCCATGGGACATAAAGTACAGTATAGGAAATGGAGCAGCCAAAGAGCTTCTATGCATGACCCATGGACATGAACAATGGTGGGGGGATGGTCTAGGGAGTGGGAGGTGCTGGGTGGAGGGGGGCCAAAGGAGGAGAAAAATCAGGACAACTATAATTGCATAATCAATGAAATATAATAAAAAAATAAATAAAACTCTGTTTCTTAAAATTTTCCATGGATTCCATCAGATCATCTGCACATAATTACATTTTCGTCACTCTACCTCTAGTTTATCTTCATCTTATCTGGGGTTTTTTTCTGCTTTATTGCATCGGCTAAAACTTCATTAAAATGATTAAATTAAAGGTTGTCAAAGGACTCCTTGTTCCTGACTTTAATGGGAAGGCCTCCACCGGGAAGACTTTGCCAGGGACCTGGAGAAGACAGTCAGAATTATGTTAGAGGGGCATATCTCTAGTTCAATGAAGTTTGGTTATTCTTACATGAAATCGCTTGAATTTTTTAATTTATCAAATACCTTTTTGATCTACAGCAAAGTAATCCTGCTGGATCATCTTATATTTCTGGCATAAACCCTACTTCACATTGGTGTTATTCTTCTACTGTAGGATTTCCAACTGGGTTCCAGAGGGCAGATGTGGGGGTCACTTAGAGCCCCTCAGGAATATGTGGGTGTGGGTTTGGAGCAGGAATAGGGAAGGAAGAAGGGAAGGAGGGGGCTTAGAGAGAGAACCAGAAGGAGGAGCTGCCTGTGCCACCCTACGCCAACAAATTGACTTCACAAGTGATGTTCTTGGAACAAAGCTTCCTAAACAAACAAATAAAAACACTACTTTTACAGGCTCTATGATTTAACTTCAGTGTTTCTTTGCCTGTGTTCTCATTTCTGTTACTAGCTGTGGCCCGTGGTTTCCCTTTTTAGTGCTGAACCAGCTTCTGTCTCCTGTTACCTACGAAAAGGCTCGGGGTGACCAGCTCGGGCTGGTCTGCCCAAGACTTTCCTTGTTTCAACACTGGAAGCCCCACGTCCCCCGAAACCACTTAGTCCTTGCCCGCGTGGAGAAGGCAGTGGCTGACTGTATCTTGAGCGGGGAATGTAACGTACCGCTCAGTTCCTTTGGACTCAGGATTGTTTTTCAGTAGTGACATATTGACGACTTTGCAAATGCTTTCCCTGGTTTTAATACATGCATAGAGATGCAAACACACGTAAGTATGTATGTGCATATATCATCCAGTGAAATCATGAATATTTCCCGAGGATAGTTTCCACGTCACTAAGATTTTTTGAAGTGTCTCATGTAGAACAGGGGTTCTTAGCCAGGGGGGCTTTAGCCCCCAGGGGACATATGGCAACCTCTGGAGACATTCTTGGCTGTTATAACCCGGGGCATAGGGTGCTACTGGCATCTAGAGGGTAGAGACCAGGGGGGCTGCTAAACATCCCAGGACATCCCCACAGCACAGGATCACATGGCCCAAACTGCCGAAAGTGCTGAGGGGGAAAAGCCCTAACGCAGTTACATCCCTTTCTTATAACTGTAACTACCCCCTTTATAACTCCATGTCTGCTTCTCATCACTAACATGGTGTATACAGGTTTTCTCTCTCTTTTTTTTCTTGTTTCAAGTTTTCAGTAATTTGTCCTATGCAAATGTGTATGTTTTTCTTCTAAAGTTTACTTACCAACTGTTGGTCATTCAACAGCCCTCACTTTCTGACTTTCTATTAACCGCTTCTCTTCCTCTGCCTGTGCTTGGTTTGTTCTGATGTTCTCTTTCCAGCTTTCCGCCTTGAAAGCTGTTGGGTCTGAACCAGCCAGACCCACTTACGGCTGATGTTCAGTGACGATGCTGTGGCCTCACATTATTTCAACCACCCCAGTCGCTTCAAATGACAGGGGAAAGTGGCTGAAACATAGACCCCAGATCTGTTTTAATAGAAGTCCAGGCTGCCACCGTTGGATCGATTCGACCCACAAACAACCACTGTTCCAACATGAGATTTTCTTTAAAAAATAGATAGAACTTGAGTTTTTAAAAACATAGAGTCATAGGAGACTCAGGTTATGGAGGGTATAAGACAAGTAGATGAGAGAAACAAGGTAAGGTTATAGAGTCGGAACAGCTGGAAGGCGGGACGGGGTCCCAACAAAGCCCCGGAAGTGGATGGGTGGGGGTGAGAAGGAAGACAGCCTGCAACTGAGATAAGTACCAGAAGTCCACAGCGTCCATCACAAAGGCTCTTCCCTTGAGTCCACCAGATAGATATCGCTATTCCTGTTGCATAGATAAGGACGCAGGGGAGGTTCAGAAAGGGCAGGTGGCTTGCCCGAAGTCCTGGGAGGACCAGAGGCAAACCCGCATGTTTTTCTGTTTCCAGAAGCTGACATCTTTTCCACTAAGCCACATTTCCTCCTTGTAAATTGCCCCTCACAGGTAAGAACTAGTCTAAGAATCTCACTACAAAGCAGTTTCTCCAAAGTCCTCCTCTGTACATACTCCCGCCTGAAGGAAAACAGCCACCACTGGGAACTTGGCTCAGGTGGGAAAAGTCCTGCGTGCAGGACATAAATCTCTAGTTTACGAGGACAAGGAAAATCCCCGCTGAGGAGGTTCTGGGCATGGCTCAGAAAGACAGAGTCTGAGAACTTAGAAAGAAAAGATAAAATGGGCTCCATAATGATCTTCATGATGTGTGTGATGTCCCGGGGGGCTGAGGGGGGTGCACCGCAGCCCTGGAGACTGACGGCAGGAGGCGCATTATTTGATCACGTGATGGTTATCAGGTCCCGTGGGGCAGTGAGGGTGGATGGCGGGGGGTGGGGCAGGGGGCGGTAGCCATCTGTACCCTGGAGGCTGTAGCTTTGCCTCTGTGTAAGTTCTGCTCGTGAACCCCCTTGAATTCAACACAACAAAGCTGACTGACCCAGATGTCGGCGATTCACATTCTCCACAAATGAGAGGTTGTTTCACAAGGGAAAGCTGGGGTTAGGTGGGAAGAGAGGTGCTCCAAGGTCAAATTCAGAAGACTTTCTATATTGGGGTGTTATTCAGCCACGACAGAGAAGGAAATCCTGCCATCTGCGACAGCATGGATGGACCTACAGGACGATATGCCGAGTGAAATAAGTCAGAGAAAGGCAAATACTCTGTGGTGCCAGTTATATGTGCAATTAAAAGAAATAAAGTCAAGTTCAAAGAGCAGAGGAATAGTTGGCAGGGACAAAGAGGTAGGGGAAATAGACAGGAAGACCTTGGTAAATGGGTACAAACTTTCAGCTGTAAGATGAATGGGTCTGAGAGGCTCATGGAAAACATGGCGCTGCGGTTGGTAACACTGTATCATATAACTGAAATTTGCCAAGAGAGAACTTAAATGTTCTTGTAAAAAAAAAAAAAGATAATGTGAGGTGATGGATGTGTTCATTAGCTACATGAGGGGAACACTGTCACAGCGTCTGTCAAATCACCCTGATGTACCTTTTAAATAGCTTAAAATTGTATTTGTCAATTATACCTCAACAAAGCTTAAAATGTAAAAAAGCATAAAAATAAAAAAAAATGCCCATGAGGTGGCTGATATGTAGTGAATGCTCAATTGTGGAAGCTATTAGTATTGATGATTATTAATATTTTATAAAAGTTAATATTTTAATTAATATTGTTACTTAATATTGTCATTGCATCATAATTACCATTACTAATATATTAGTTAATATAATTACAATGTTTTATTAATATTCAATATAAAATTTATTTAATATTAATATTTTTATGTGTTGTTTTTCTTCGGGAAGGTCAGCCCACTGCACAATAAATACCATTAGCAGCTTTTATGGAAATGACCGTCTGAACAATTCTTCATCCCTTGCTTTCAGGCTGCGGGACATGCCTTATGGTGTTGAAGGCCATGAACTGAGGCCACACTTACAAGATCTGTGACCTGGGCAGTTTTATAACCTTTGTACTTTCATTTTCTTATCTATAAATTGCAGATGAAATAGTACCAACCCCACAGAGTTGTTGTGGAAGTCTAACTGGGTTAATTACACGTAACAACTTCTCAGCAGCCTGCCTGGCACGGAGCAAAGTGCTGTGTGTTTACTATTATCACTTGATGGCTGCCTCAGTAAGAGATACTCCCTGGGGCCCAACCCTGCATCCATGGGAGCCGTGAGCTGTCATTCTGCCAGTGGGTCCAACTCCACAGGTGACCGACTGGTGACTGTGGCTTAAAGAAAAGGTGGAGAGTGTTGTGTCTTCACTTTTTTTTCTGCTGTGAAACAAGAACCCTGAGATAATATCCTCACAGCTGAGGCAGCCCAACCCTTTCGCTGAAATTGCTGGACTCAGACAAGGCCTACTTGTTGTTTTAAAAGTGGGTGGAGAAATTTCCTTAGGAGAAACGCAGCTGTCTCTGCCCAGTGCTTTCTTGTTGGATGGCCTGCACTTGCTCATTCTTTCATTCGACGGGTATTTATGGAGCCCTCACTAGTGCCAGGCCTGTACTATCAGCTCGGATCCAGCAGTGAATACGACAGAATGGGCCTCTGCGTACGTGTATATAAAATATATATTATAATTTATACATGAGAGCTTCCAATCTTCTCTCTACATATATGTCATATGTAATACAGAAGTTTGTAATCCAATAGGGAGACAGACATTATTAAAACAGCTTTTTTTTCTAGTGAAGAAATAAAGAAATCAGCCCATATGAAACAGGCCAGGCCTTCTGCACAGTAGTTTTTTGCTATGTGCAAAAAAAATACGGGTTTGTTTTTTCACTTCAATCCGATTCAGCAAACATTAATGATGCACCAACTTTGTTTCAGGCCCCATGCTAGGTACTCTGAGGACGCACTGATGGACGAGGAACTGCCCTCGGAAAACTTACGCTCCAGGACGATTATGACCCCAAGAGGTTCCCTGCTCAGAGCCCCCGCCTCTCTCACAGGGAGTGGGATGGCTGGCTGGGTGGTCGCCTGGGTCCAAGCTGCCTGCAGCCGGCGCGGCCTGCGTGGGACTGTGGGCAAGCGGCCTAACCCGCCTGAGCCTCAGCGTCCTCATCTGTCACACTGGGCATGAAGGAAGCTCCTCCTTTAGGGGGTTGCTGTGTCCGGTCAATGAAGTGCCCTGCGCCAAGGGCCCCGCGAGGAGCCTGCTGCTCTCTAAGGACAACTACTACTACGGCGATTCTTTGAGGAGTGGCGGAATGGAGAGCGTTACTATTTTTAATTAAGTGCTTAATTCAGAAGACTGTTGAGGGTTCTTTTTTCCCCCCAATGCGGATTTTTTACTGTTGTTGCTTTTTCATAGTCGGCATGGACCTTACCGCCTCCTCTGCACATTTCCGTTACGCGGGTTGTTTCTTAGGGTCCCTTGCATTTAGACAAGTCTTATCTGTCGATCTCTGCAGTGAAAAGGAACTGTTCAGGGCGGCCAACAGTGCCAGGTTGCCAGGGCCTGTGTGCTTTCCCAGGATATAGGACTTTCGGGGCCAAAAGCAGGGCAGCCCTGGGCAAACAGGAGGAGCTGGTCCCTGCGCTGGGCCTCCCCGCACTCTGGGGCGCAGGCGTGCACGTGTGACGGCCTCTGTGTGCACACGGGGCGAGCCTCGGAAAACAAAAGTGACACCTGGACAGCACACAGCTGGCTCCTGCACACAGAGGACAAGGTCCCTGCGATACAGCGGGGCCATGAGACCTACTTCCATCCACCCGGCTGTACCTGAGCCAGGAGGGCACAGCCTTGCAGTGACTCAGCCGGCCTCCCGGCGGGAGGAGGGGAAGATTCTTGGTGATCTGGGCCCTCACTCCTGTCACTCGGGGCAGCCCTGGCTGCTGATGGTGCGCGTGAGCCTGAGTCACTCCAGAAGAATGCAGGACAGAGATGGGAACAGAGGATTAGGGCCCTGCGGGGTGGCAACGTGATGGCCCTTGCTTTGTTCAGAGGGTTGATGCTAGATTCAAAGGTCAACTCTGCTACTTTCTAGTGGCAGGACTTGGGGGAAACACCGACTCCCTCTGTGCATCAGTTTCTTCTTTGGAGGACTAAATGGGGTGATAGTCTGCCCCATACTTAGTGTAGGGAGGGGCTGGGGACAGGGCTTCATGAGCGGTTGCCCTGAGTGACAATCGTCCTTCCTATTGTGTTGACGTTATTGTAAATGCCATTGATTTTATCACATATTGAGGACACAGCAATTTCCCATTCCTCATCCTTTAAGTAAAACCATTTAAAATAGCTACAAAATCTCAGACCAACACTTCTAGGCATGACAGCAATAATTTAGTTGTGGTGGTGAGTCTATATACAAGTTTTTTGTTTTTTGGTTTTTTAATGATATTCAGGTAGGATGCGTTAAAAACATAGATTAGAGAGAAAATCTTGCCCTCACTCCCAGCCTTGGAGAAGACAATTCTTCCAAATGCTCTTGGTCTAAATCATCTCTCCCAAAGTATATTCGGGGAGTGTATGTATTATTTTAGGAAATGGAATAAAATAAAAGGAGGTGGTTGAAGAGAAACATGAGTGTGGGAAATACTGAGCTAAATCCAATTCCATGGCGTTCTTCACTGCAAGGCTTGTTGGGGCCTCACATGCAGGGATAAGCTTCATGCTTCTCTGGGCGGGGAGGCATATGCTGCAGGTGCCCCGCTTCCTGGGCCGTGAACCGATGAGCTGGGGTTGAGGCGAACAGAGTTAGGAAAAACAAATTCTTTATCTAGATGTTTCTGTGTAGTCCTCCTCCCTGCTTCACTGCAGTCCACATGCCATTGCCTGGCTTCCCTGGAAACTAGTACTTTATTCCCGGCCTCTGGGTTCTCCCTCTTGGCCTCTCGACAGCTCTGAATCATTCCTGCACGCGGCCTCTCCTCCTGGGTGAGCCCGGGTCCTCTCCACTGACCTCCCAGGGCACACGGCACCAGAGTCTGAACAACCACAGAAACTGGGCCCCTCTCTGGGCCACCGAGATGCTTCATTTCTCCTAGGATGGCACTGCTATTTCATAAAGATGACAAGTCTGTTGCAGACCATCTTGAAGATCAGGTAACACACAGCTCCTCTTTATGGCACGCTTACCACGTGCCGTAGTACCCTGTGAAGTGGGTGCTCTTAGTATCCCCGTTCTCCATTGAGGAAACTGGAGTTTAAGGTGGTTCTGTGACTGTCCCATGGTCACCCAGCAGATACGACAGGAAACCCATATTCGCATGGACCACCAGAAAATCCACTTGATTCAGAGCCCATGTCCTTAAACTTGATGTGGTTTCTCTCAAAAATACAAGTAACTGAAGATCTTACAAGAACTGACACAGGCAGAACTACATCCAGGTGATCACACACCAGGGCCCTGAAAACCTCAGCTTCCTCCAAGCACTAACCCAGGTGGCCGCAAAGCAACGTCAGCGTCCCAGGCCCCACAAAACATGGCGGCCAATGGCCTGAACCTTGGCTAACAACCCCCACCTTCCCTTTCACCTTGACACGGAGAAAAGGACATGGGCCCCAAGGAGCCCGCTAACGCCTTGGCTCTGCTCCACGCGGCTGTTCGCAACCAAAAGCACCTCGTTTTCCCTCCCATCCACGCACTGCTCCTGTCCCAAGGCTAAAAGATGCTGCCCTCACCTGGGCTCCTTAGAGGCTGAATCCTTCAACTAATTAATAACAGGCCCAGAGTCACCTCCACCCACTCCCCCACCCCAGCCAGAGGAGATAAGGCACTGTCCTACTTCCTGCACCAAACTGTCTCCTTGTCACGTCACTGGCGCCACCCAGGTGACTGGCGCCGCCACCACCGCCCACCCCATGAGGTGGCAGCTTATCATCTGAGGGTGAAGTGAAGCGAAGCGTGTGTCCACGTAGGGGCCGATCGTAGAGAGCACTTGCAGGCTTGTAAAAGGTGCTGTATAAATCAATTATTAATGCTGATCAGAGGACCACAGCCCCGTGAGCAGGAGCCGCAAGGCCTGGGGACAGGCGCCACACCCTCTTTGACACTGTCCTCAGGAGCCAGGTATGTCATAAATTATGAAGAGATCTGAGGAGAGATGTCCTGAGAGCAATAAGGATTAACCCCTTCTCTGGGAATCCCGCCTGGTCTTTCAAAAGCCTCCACCTGACAGTGTTGCCTGTGACAGAGAAGGCTCTGGAAATTTGGAACTGTGGTGTATTGAAGGCAAAGTTTTAGTGCCGGTACCCAGTTCTGAGTTCTTCACTGAATCCACCCAGGACTGCAGTTTACCGGGTTGGACTCTCAGGAAAATGGTGCCCGCCAAGGTGTTTCTCCTAAGCGACCTTGCCACTTCCTGGCATTAGGTGGCGCCATTCACAGCACCACTGGGCCGGGGTTGTTTTCTCAAGCCACTTCCCGTTCAGTCCTGGGATCCACCTTGGGAGCGGGGGACAGAGCGAATTATCTGTCCAGGGAGTGGGTATGACCATTTGGCGCTTATTTTCTGGTGGCCCAAGGTGCAGATCTGCTTTGTGACCCTTCTGAGGTATTCACATGTCTCCGTGAGTGACATCTGACAAACAACATAAACAAAACTTTCCTGAAAAAAAAAATCATTTGGGCTCTTTCGGGGATAAATATTATCCATCCCAGGACGCTTGCAGAATCTACAGGTGTCAAGGTGGCGAATCAAATGTGGACAATAATGAATACAAACAGCCTGATGGTTGGGTGTCCCTGTCCTTAGGGGGAGAAACAATGACACTAAAAATGAATATGTGAGCAGCAGGAACTGCCTAAGAATCTAAAGTACAAGAAAGGCGGCACAGAAAGGGGAGAAGGGGTCTTAGAGGCAATGAGGCAGAAGAGACGCTGCGGGGGACCCAGGTGGGTGAGCAACGGAGGATCCAGGCAGCAGACAGCAGCTCCTTGAACCATTTTTTTCTGGGGGTGATGGAGGGGTGGGCAGAATAATGGCACCCCAAAAGATGTCCACATCCTAATCCCCAAAATTCTCAGGCCTGTGAATATGTTACCTTACCTAGCAAAGGAGAATTTGTAGATCTTTGCAGACACAATTAATTAAAGGATCTAGAAATGAAGGGAGTATCTTGAAGTGTCCAGATGGGTCCAATAAAATCACAAGATCCTTATAAGGGGGAGGCAGGAGGGTCAAAGGCAGAGAAGGAGATGCAATGACAAGCAGAGATCAAAGTGATGCAACTGCTGGCTTTGAAGACTGGAAGGGGCCGTGAGCCAAGGAATGTGAGCAGCCCCTGGAAGTGGGGAAAGGCAAGGAAACAGATTCTCGCTAGAGCCTGCAGAAGGAAAATGCAGCGCTGCGGACACCTCAATTCTCGAACATCTGATCTCCAGAACTGTGAGAGAACAAGCACACGTTGTTTCACGCCGCTCCCTGTGGGACCGCTTGTTACAGCAACAACAGGAACCTAATGCCGTGGGTAAAGCTGGCTGTCCCCCAGTCTCGGTTCACTAACGCATGTACGCTCACTTCACAGAAGCACGCTGAAGAGTGGCGGCCAGCTGTGGGGTATCATGTAGGATTAATTTCCAATAATCCATTGCTAAAGTTTGGGAATCATTTACTTTAAAATTTAGAATAGGTTCATGCATTTATTCACTCATCCAACAAATTGAAAAGCTCCCAGGTGTCAGGTCCTCTTCTGGCCTTGGGGACACAGGTAGGAATGACCCAGACATAGAAATGACAGCCTCATGGAGAGGCACCTAGTGAGCTGGTGAACAACTAAGTGACTCACATCACCGCAGATGGTGACGAGGGCCATGAAGACAATGAAGAGCAGGTCAGTGATGGCTTCTGAGGAGGTGACTTTTGAGCTAAGATGAGTCTGTGAAGCTCTGGGGGAGATCCTGGGGGCAGCCCTAAGGTAGACACTGGCTTGGTAGATCAGACGAATAGCAAGGTGCACAGTAAGGCTGAAATTGAGAGAGCCCGGAGAGGCTGAAGGAGAATGAGGGACAGATCACTTAAGGTCTTACGGTCCACAGTAAGGAGGGGAATTTTAGTGTAAGTGAATGGGAAGCCTCTGGAGGGTTTTCTACAGAGCTGAGTGATCCTTTCTATAATGTTCCAAAAAGATCTATGGTTATCATGCAGTAGTGCCACTCTCAAGGGCATTGCAAGGCGCCTCCTTGAAGGTAAAAGAAATGAAGCAGAGTTACGTGAGGAGCTGACCCTAACCTTACACGTGCCCACAACAGTGTGCTCTGCAGGTGAGCATCTCTGGTCAGGCACGCTACAGGGAGAAACGGGCTCTGGGCCAGTGTTTCTCAAACTGGGTGATCCACGGACGCTTGGCATCAGAATCCACGCGGTGGTTATTAAGTAGCCAGAGTCCCAGGCTCTGCCCCAGAGCTGTGAAATGAGCTTCTCTGTGAGTGGGCCCCTGGGTCCTCTGGCTGGAAAAGCACCTCGGGAGACTGCATGCCACGGGCGGCTTGAGACCCACTGTCCACTTTCGGGAAGACACTGCACGTGGTGGCAGAACCCTGAGGAGGTCAAAGAAAAGAAGGGCCAACCCAGCTGGGGGTGCTCCAGCTACTCTCCTGCAGGCATTCTGCAGGTTTCTCCCAGCCCAGTTCCTTCAAGGTTATACGGCAGCACGAACTGCGTTAGCTTTGCAGGGGTTTTCTCCGGTTGTTATTTTAATTATATCACTGAAAGGATAATTTGCACATACAGACACACGTCTCAGATGCCAGTGGGCACACACCCCTGCGACCTTGTCAGTACGAGGCCAATTCAGCATGTCTGGGGCAGGGCCCGAGACTCTGTACCAGGAACCAGGTGCCGTCGGTGTTAGCACTGCTGGTCCACGGACCCCACGCTCTGTATCCAAAGCAACCAAACCCACCAACAGCCCCCGCATGGGTGAATCTTCATGGGTAGATGGGTAATAACCATCCTCCTATATACCCCAAAGGGTTCCCACACCAGAGCTAGAGTGGAGGTTTCCACTCTGACACTAGTTGGGTTAAGGAAGGTAATGGCCCCGTGCCTCAGCTTCCCCACCAATAAAATGAGATGATAGTAGCATCTGTTTCAGAGAATTGTTAGGCGGACTCAATGAGCAAATTCAGGAAAAGCATCCTCTGTCCTAAGGATTCAACATATGACAGCTCTCGCGAATGTTTCTCTCTTTTTTAAACATAGCGTCCTAAGGGCAGTTTTTTCATCTCGTGCTTTTCTGCCACATCCTCTATGTCTAAGGAATGAACAAATGAATGAGCGAACGAATGACTACAAGCACACCGAATCTACTCGCCTTCAGAGTCACAGTCAAAGAACGAGGAAAAGTGGAATTCGCACTGGTTGGCCACTGCTGGGCATAATGCCAGGGGCTTTTCGTCTACTATTATAGTTCATTCTCCCAAGGGCCCTAAGATGTAGGGAATGAAAGCTCGGCAGGCTGAAGCTTGAAGAAGCGAAGACACTTGCCCAAAATCCCATGGCTGTTAAGTGACAAAGGCAGGGTTCCAGGCCATATCCACTCAAGGTGGTTTTTGCTCACCAGCCCCATGACACCAAACCTTCTCTGACCCCCCGTACTTTCCAGTGAGAGAATTAGTCACAGCTGGCTTTGGTAAGCGGGGTGGCCAGTGCGGCCCTGGCCCCGGCATTCCTCTGGGCCCTTATCTTTATGAACTGTGAATTTATCTCCCTCCCAAGATAGGGTTCTGGATGAAAGGGCCTCATGGCCACACCTGGCCAAGTCTTACCTGCTTCAAACAGGTCAGGAAGCAACTGGGAGCCTTAAATTGCCTTCTTCCTCACCTAGCCCCCTCCTTCAAGTTCATACCTGCTCTGTAAACATGGTCTCTGGGACCAAAGATAAGGGAGGTGAGGCACAAGGGCATTAACCTGTAATCTCTGATAAGACCAGCCCATTTCACAGCACCAGACATTAGCTCTCGTCCTCCGCAGCCTGCGGGGAGGGCAGGGGGTAAAGGGCAAAGTGGGAAGTGGAGAGAGGCTGACAACTTCACAGCCACAGCAGAGTGATGCCGTCAGGGCGGCACGAGGTCACCAGTGTCCCCTCCTGGCAGGTGACAGGTTTGAGGACCTGTTCTGCCTGGCATTGCACAGTCACCTGACAGCCAATGAGAAACACATGACTTTCATCTTCTCAACTAGGTCAAGATAGTCTCCAAATCAGACTGACACGCAGCACCCCATCCCCAGAGTGTGCCTAAAATCCGTGTACAGAACAGAGTAACCTAAAAGCGTGACTGAGCTCATTTTAGCCTTGTCAGTCAAGGGCTGTCATCCTGACCTCAGGAGCCACCTCTGTGAGAGTCATTTCCCAGAAGTCTTGTGGTTCTAAATAGACCTCCCTTGGGATACTTGCAAAATGGGTTCAAAAGCCGTCCAGTCTACAGTGATTGCAAAGGAGCATGGTCATTTTGCAAGTATTTAGTTGCCTGACTGTCTATGGCTACTTTTCATACTTGTTTGCTTCCTGGTAACACAATTTTCTGAATGCTCACCAAACACCAAATATTACTGCAAGGTCCTAGGGATACCGCAGTGTCCCAGATGTATATTCAAGGCTTCCCCAAATTCCTGATCTAACGAAGGACAAAAGACAAGTCCACACGGAATGACAAAATACTGCAACAAACTATATGATGGGAGACAAACCCCCACATGAGGTTGCTTTTTGCTTTCCGATCCTATGCCCATTTGGGGCTGGCAAGTGCTTGGAGAACGCAGAATCATTTCATGATTAGCTAAAACCAATTTACAAGGTGAAACTGTTATTCTAATTTGTAGAACACATCCCAAAGCCAATCGTCAAATGTGTTTACACTTTCCGGTTCCTAGGATGATCTGCTCCATGGTGCCCTACACGTATAGACGGTATGAGATTGCCCATATGTCAGGTGTTTTAAAAACATCATTGGAACTTGACTTGGGGTGGTGAACACACAATACAGTGTGCAGATGTTGTATCATAGAATTGTATACCCGAAACCTATATAACGTTATTAACCAGTCTCACCAACAAATTCAATGAAAAAGTAAAAATATAAATAAATAAATAAATAATTTGAGTGTTGAAAATTAAATGAAAATGCACTTAGGCACAGAAAAGAGGGTGAGTCAAGTGTGTTTAAGAGTCCAGCTTTGAGAAATTGATTCCAGATAAGAGATATGGTTTAATTCCAAGTCAGCTTGACCTGAAAAATATGTTCAGCTTCTGTAACTTATCAAAAAAAAAAAAGAAAGAAAGAAAGGAAAAAAACCCCTCAAAACCAAAACCCAATTTTCAGAATCAGTCCACACAAATATTCAAATATTTATGCCTAAAAATGTCTCTGACAATGTTGCTTATAATACAAGAAAATGGAAAGACCTTAAAATTCTGTTGATAGGAGAATGGTTAAGTAAAATTACATAGCAATTAAAAAGATATAAAAAAAAGCTCTCACTGATTTGCAAAAGACATGCTTCTGATGTTAAGAAAAAGGCAGGCTACAAAATAAGATTTTATTTTAAGTAAGTTGCATTTGTTTTTTTTTTTAAATCAAGCACAACAGAGACACCAGATCCTACACAAGGGGCCCCTGCCTCCTCGAGATGGTGGTGGTTCCACCAGTGAGACTGAGTGTCAGAGACCTTGGGATAGAATCCTGGCTTCACCACTTTCTGCTTGGCTTGCTTTGGGAAAATCAGTATTCTCTCTGAACCCCGCTTTCCTTTCCTGAAACATGGGGCTCATGGCAATACCTGCCTCACAGGACTGTTGGGAGAATTTTTTTTTTTAAATAACACACGTAAAGAATACATAATAAATTGTTCAATAATGAAAGCAATTATATGCATATAGATGTGATTAAACATTATGGGCGTATTCTTTAATAAGTTGTCCACAATTTAAATTGACTATATATTGCATCAGAAGGAGACAGACATTAAACACCTTTAAATTTGACAATTAAAAACAAACCAGAATCCCAGATGTCAAACTGTCTTTGAATAAAGAGGTTTAGTTCCTTGTAAAGCAGTGTAATGGGCTTGGCAGGAGGTGTGGTGATTAATTTATCTGAGCAAGACTCAACTGCTGGTAAGCGTCATTTCTTACCTTTTCAGAGAAGTTTCCAATAAAATGAGAGAGGACTGGAATCTATGTGTGTGTCCTATGTGCACAGGATGAGGTGGCCTTCTTGACAATGGAGAACGGACTTTTTACTGTGTAAAGTGAACTTAGGGATAGCTGAGTAACACACAGGGCTGGCACTCTCACTCTAAATTCCTAAGAAGCTAGAGCTTTCGCAATTAACCAATATCCTTTACCCTGATCAAATTTTAGAAGACAGGTGGGGAGGAAAGAAGTGATTTGCTATTGGAAGTTTGATAAACAAAGAAACAAAGCTCCCAGAAATAACTACCCTGGGATCTCGGTCTGGGTCCCCAGGTCCCCCAAGACTGAAACCAAAGACAAAAGGATGGAATCACATGGGAAAGTTCATTGTCATTCATCTGATTCTCAAAGGAATCTGGGACCCGCAAATTTTTGAGAAACTCCGTCTTACATCTTTAAACCTGGAAGAGCAGAAATATTCAGAATGATGGATCATAACACACACTGAGGAAATACACCTCTGCCTTTCCCACACTGACCCAGCTGCCACTGTGCCCAGCACAGAGTGAGTGAGAGAGAGAGAATGAGCGAGCGAGTGGACGAGTGAATGGATGAGTCGATGAATGGCAAGCACGGGTAAAATAGGACACAAAAATTACATACACAACAGTTGGGGTATGCCGGACCCCGAGATTCCCCCGCCAAACCTGTCACTCATAAAAATCACCGTCGCTCAACACCCAGGTCTCTGAACGCCCCAATTAATATGTAATGTTCGAAGTTCCATATTCGGAGAGCTGAGGAGATGGACGTTCCGGGCAGGGACAACCCATCCAACCAACAGGTTGCAATGGTGCAGAGTAAATATTTAAACATGGGAAGTTCAATAGCTGTTAAACAGGTTCAGTAAAGGCTCATCTTTAAAAATCAATACTCGTACTAATAGTAATGCACTAGCCTTCGACAGAAGGGAGGCAACTCAGTTGGTATCATTCTCGAATCAGAAGTCAATAGGCGCCGGTGTCTCGGACAAGTCCCCCCCGAAATGGTAATAAAACACAACAAACAAACAAAAATAGGGTAACACAGTTGTCTCCTGTGACTGATGTCCAGGAAGCTGGGCCTGTTTCCAGGAAGCTGATCGGCACCACAGGGTCGACCTGGGTGGGTTGGAGGGTAGAGAAGGGGTAGGAGAAGCAAATTGGTCAAGGAACAGCAAATCCAGAACTCTTCTCTGGGGTTGCTGGAACAATCGAGGAGTTGACTTTTTAACCTGGCGGCAGTAGTACCTGTGTGACCTTGAGTAATGAAGGTGACCTCCCTGAGCTTTCCAAATGCCACAAGCACCCTCCCCACTGTTCCCTGGTCTTCCTGAATCTAATACCAGTGGGCCGACTTCCAGCTCTCAGCACCTGGACTTGGTCTGAGGGCTTTGCCTGGACTCAGACACAAGGAAGAGCCTGAATTAAGGCCCCAAACAGTGGTCCTCCTTCACTGACACTGGGAAGCTGGCCACTTACCTGTGGCGTGTGCTCTCCAATCCCTCTCAGCATCTACGACTGGATGGAGCCCCCACTGCCCACGGAGGTGACCTGCTACTGCATACTCTGGTGGGCTGCCTTTTCTTCTGCCCTCCTCACTCCCCACCCAGCGCTCTGGGACCAACTCCCAAGTAGGCCGCTTTCACCTGAGATCCTGTCTCAGGTCAAGGCATCACTCACAGGGACCCGAGACAAGACGCAGCGGGAACCGCAGCAGCGTCTCTCTCGAAGGCTCGCTGCGCGAATTCGACGAGCTGAGGCTGTGAAGCGTGAGCCGTGGTGCCCGGCCCTCACCCGGCTCAAGATGAACGCCAGCTGTGCTCATCGTTAGCTCCATAGGCCAAAGTAAGAGTCCATCGACTTCCCCAAAAGGTGGTGGGGTGACACATGGTTTTTATTTTCTTCTTTCTACTTTTCTGTGTGTGCTACATTTTGAAAATGGGGACTGCTTAAAAGCATCAGGGTACCAAGAAACCCAGGACCTGGGTCCAAATTGCAGCTCCATCCACTACAAGCAGGGGGGTCGCTACACTGCCCTGTGACTCAGTTTCCTCAGGTGTGAAATGGGGGAAAGAATATCTCCCTCCTAGGTTTTGGGGACATTCCAATGAGAAGATATATGTAAAGTATCCAGCACAGAGGCTGGGACATGATAACAGAGGAATAAACATTAGCTGTTTGATAAAAAGGGGGTTAACAAATAATAGATTGACACTACCTGTATTTGATGCATATTTAGAGTGTTTCCTGGATCAGGATTAAAATCTACTAAACAAGACACCTATTAAAAATTAGGCAAATTAAATTTGCTGAAAGTTGTTTTCAGAAATACTTTATTGCCTTTGTCCTAGAAAGGAGGCTGAAGAGGAGAACCCAAACAACAACAAATGTTAGAAAGGGGCAAAAGGAACTCGCTAGAAATAAATATTCTCAAGACGATCTATTTCAAGAAAAAGATACAGCAGATGTTCAACAGGGATGTCAGCTTGAGTGCGGCGGCAGGGGTGCGGGGAGAGGGAGAGAATATTTGATCACGTAGGTTTGCCTCCTACAGAAAACCTAGTAAAAGGAAATTGGACCCAAGCTGCACACAGGTGCCCAGTAGGAAGACACCAACGTCAGAGAACCCAGTCGGGAAAATGATGGCCACTGTCACAGACGCTAATCTGCTAACTATTCTGGGACTGGTTTACCTCGAAACTGCATGTTACCTGCCCTTCTGTTTATTCAGGCATTTATTCACTGCTCATGCATCTCGTATCTATGCCCCAAGGACACCAAGGACACCACCACAGCGGCAGAAAACATTCTGTCTCCCTACTGTACCACGAATAGGGTCTTAAGTCCTTTACTTGCTGTTAATCTATTCCATTCTCGCAGAAACCCTGCAGAGGGGACACTCATACCTTCATTGCACGGTAGAGGAAACTGAGGCACAGAGAGCCAAGGGGCTTGTCCAAGATCGCACCGCTGGGAAGTGGAGGACCAGGGTGCACACTCAAGCATGTTGGTTCTAGGGCTCCCCTCCCTTAGACACTGTGCTCTGAGCCCTTAGGCCCTGGGCATATACTTGGCATCAATAATACTCCACTCCCGCTTCATTGCCCCACATACGTGCCCAATGCACTTATTGCTAATTGAATGCTACACTCTTCCCACAGTCTTGGATGAATCCTCTGAATCCTTCTTAGCATAACACTGTGGGTAGCCACTACCAATCAACTGGAACTTGACTGGTCGGGTGATAAAGCCGCTATGACCACTGAACCAGTTAGGACTGTTCCACTGAAAACAACGGGAGCCAACTCTGGGTAACATAAGCCAAAAAGGACTCCACTAAAGAGATCTGGGAGGATTCAAGAGCATTGAAGAAAATGTTCAGGAACCAGGGATTTCCTGGAGGTCTTGAGAGCAGGTTAAGTTGACAGGTGTGTCTGAGCCCTGCCCCTGAAATTAATGAGTTCTAAAGCGTATTTTTCCCCTGTCTTTGAGTCCTTCTGTTCAAGATTTAAATTCCCAAGAAAGCATCTACAGGTTTAGCACCGGTCGTTTGTCTACTAGAACAACACGGTGAGGATGAGTGCCCACAAAGGTCGTGGAGGGGCTATATTAATGGAAAAAAATTCCAGGCAGCCCAAAACACCACTACCAGCACCACCACCAACCATTCCCTGCACCAGATGTGACCCACCCAACCAACCAGGCCCAAGAGCTCTAGGAGGACCTTGGGCGGCTGGACAGGTTAACTGGCTGGACAGCAAGCCGTCACTAAAACAGTTCTGCTGACGATTACAAATCGAGCCTGGGTGTCTTCACCTGGGGAACTAACTCATCAACCCAAGATAGAGCTGGCACCCTCCGGGATGGGCCTTTGAAAGCCTCTGATGAAATCAGCCCGTTGATTAACGCAATTAGCACCATTAGGAAAGGAAGTTGTTAACCTGAATCAATTACCCACAGACATCCATCACGCTAAGTGTCCCTCTTTGTCTTGAGCATATTGCGCTGTTGGTGTTTCAGTGGTGATGGCCATTAAAAATAAATGATTATTGTTGATTTTCCATTGATACCGCTATTAATGTATCGATGGCTGTGTGCGTAGGCCGCTTACGTGTAGTGTACAGAAAACAGATGTACTAACAATAGGAAGTGGGTATTGACTCCCCTCTCTCAGTTCAGGAGGTAAATATTGACCATCGAAAAGCAGGCCTGCCGTGAGCTGGAAGGCAAGAGGTTCCTATCAGCTCAGTTTTCCCTTTAATTACTTGTATCATTTGTTTCCGGCAGTGTGGACGTTCGGGTGCGTGGATGTCGCTCTTTAGCCCTGCCTCGGCATCGAACCTGGCCTCCTCGATCGGGGTCCCGGAGCCCGCGGGTACCTGCTGGTTTGCACCTTTATGGAAACTGTCCTCTGAACATTTCTACCGCTTCGGCAAATGTATGTCTCTGACACAATCTTCCACACTAACCAGAACACCATTTGCTTAAATCTGGCCCCAAATGCGAAAAATGACTGTCTGTGATAGTAAGTTAACATTTATTGAGCCCATTCTTCCAGCCCTTGGCATAGATCTCTAACAGTGATCCACCTTTGTCTTACAGAGTGATAATAAACATAGTAACAGCTACTGCTTATGTGCCAGACACCCCTTTAAGCCCTTTCCAACTCTCAGCAAGCTCACAATATTATGGCCATTTTAACCGACGGAGAAACGGGGGCTGAGAAAAGGCAAGTTCCAATGCACACAGCAGAGAAACAGTAGCACAACCCTATCATTCTGTCTGTAATTCCCCCCTGCTTCTCCACACTTCTCTGTCTGTACATACTTCGAGTCTTACGGAAGGTGTCAAGTTTCGGAAATATATTTCTGCTCTCACAGAAATCTGCCCTGGCGTTTGTTTCACCTGTGCAGGAGTGTATGTGTGTGTGCACACCCTCTCCCAAGTCCCAGGTACAGGAGCTGAAATTTAGCCAGTTCAGTAATTTTTGCTGGTTAAATAGCCAGTAAGTGAAGCAAGGGGTTGAAACCAGGCTCTGACCCTCAACTTGCCTCTTTAGAGCAACACAGAGTTTGGGAAAGTACGGTCTTTTAGGAGAAACATAAGTTTTTAAGCTTTTTTTTTTGAAATGAACCATCGGGTCCCTTCACGGAGGTAATGACTGGAACTGGCACCACGGGGATAGAGACCGTGACGGAGGCCTGGGCTCCCATCGGGGCCCGGAATATGATTGCAACATCCAGAAATATCTGCCTGATCGATTGGAGTGACTAGATTCAACGGAGCAAGTAAGTATGGGCAGGGGAGGGGAGTGGTGTTGCCAAGGGCAACCTGGGGAGCATTAATAGGAAGAAAAAGTGCTCCACGGGAGGAGAAGGGCCAATTGTTCCAAGCACCCTGCTGACAATGCCCGAGAAGGTCAGAGTTTTACAGAGTCATCAAAAAGAGGTTTAAACCCGGCAAACCAGAAAGGCGAGCTGGGCTTTCCCTTGGGAGCTGAATTGTCAGGAGCTGATTGCAAAATGCCTTGGACTCTCTGCCAAGACAACACTTCTTCAGCTGGCTAATTAAACGGGGTGTCAGCAATACTTGGAAATCTCCAGAAGAGGTGTCAGCTTCAGGGCACAGCTTGGGAAGCCTCACAGGTTGTGATCTTTTGGGGAGTGTTGTTTAAGGGCCCTGGGCTCCTCCTGGTATAACACACACAGAAGAAGCGGAGACGGAGGGAGGAGAAAGGACAAGGAGAAGGTGGGAGAGCATGGGATACAGACAGGCCTCTTTCTCCAATTCAATTAGAGCTATGAGGTCTGTCCAGAAGGCATCCAGCCATGTAATATGAAAAAGGGACATTAATTGAAGAAGATACAAGATACAAGAAACATTGTACACAGGACAATGACACCTCAGTCCCCTTTAAAGTAGGCACCTTGGGATCTCACGCAGTTCCAAGCACCATCAGCTGCCCTGTCATATTTTCCTGAATCTCATCGACCATCTGAAATCTCTCCCCTTTCAAAGGTGATTTTAGTTTTGGGAAAAGCCAGAAGTCACAGGGTGCCAAATCTGGGCTGTAAGGGGGCTGAGTCATCTGGGTGATTTGATGTTTCACCAAAAAACTCTGCATGAGATGTGATGTGTGAGTGGGTGGACTGCTGTGATGAAGCTGTCAATCGCCAGTTGCCCACAGCTGCGGCCGTCAGAATCATCTGAATAGTTTCCACAGAAGAATGTTCAAGCCTAATGCAAAATCTGATGCAGATTCATTGTTCTACTCGCTCAGTTATTTTGAATGCAATGACCACACAGTGCACATGCTCACTCAGCGGCATCTACCGCCCCCACTGCCTAGTACAGTGAAGTGGTCACTGTTCACACATGCGCATTCCAGTCCATGCTCCTTGGCTGCCAGGTTACATCGGTGTTGCACAAACCATTTCATTATATTAACCGTGGCTGGAATTTTTCTGGACAGATCTCGTATACCCCAGTTTCCCTGGAAAGATTAAACTTCAAAATAAAATGTCCATCTCGCTTTTCATCATTGTTCAGGTTAAAAGTTCTTCAAAGACGATACTACATGGCCTGATGCAAACCCCAGACTACCGTGCATTGTCTTTACATCAGAAATAACCTAATTAGTACAGCCAGTATGAAAAACAGTACGGAGGTTTCTCAAAGAATTAAGGATAGAGTTACTGCATTGCCCAGCAACCCCTCTTCTGGGTATCTACCTGAAAAATCTGAAAACATTCATTCACAAAGATGTGTGCACCCCTAAGCTCACTGCGGCGTTTTTCATGGTGGACGGGACATGGGACAAGCGGAAGTGTCTTTCGGTAGAAGACCGAGTGAAGAAGTGGCGCATGCGCACACTGGAGTGCTTCTCAGCCATAAGGAAAGGTGAAATGCCGCCATCTGCGACAGCGCGGGCGGATCCTGAGAGGGTCACGCTAAGCAAAATAAGCCAAACAGAAGTTAAAAGCCACATGATCTCACTCATGTGAGGGATCTGAAATCGAAAGCAACAAATGTAAAATCAAAACAACAAAAAGAACCCAAAAAAACAGACACTCATAGACACAGACAACAGTATGGTGGTTACCAGAGGGAAGGGGGTGGGGGTGGACGGGCAGCAAAGGGTAAAGGGTGCCAAATATGCGGTGATGGAGGATCTGACTTTGGGTGGTGGGAACACAACGCGATATACAGGTGACGAATCAAAGAACTGCATACTTGAAACCTATATAATCTTATTAACCATTTTCACCTAAGTAAATTTAATTTAAAAAACCACCTAATTAGCTAGGTAGTTGGTTGGATGGGGTGGGAGGCAGCATGGTGGCCCCCCGGAGGTGTCTACTCCCTAATCCCTGGAGCTGCAGGGACCTGTGACTATGTCACCTTACATGGAAGAAGAGACTTCACAGGTGTGATTAGATGAAAGATTTTGAGATAAGATGATTCTGGATTATCCACATGGGCCCTACATGTCATCATTTGGGTCCTCATAGGAGGGAGGCAGGAGGGTCAGAATGACAAGATGTGTTGATGGAAGGAGAGGTCGGAGCAACACAGGGCCACAAGCTGAGGAATGCAGGCGTCCTCTACAAGCTGGGAAGGACAAGAAACAGATTCACCCCTGGAGCCCCAAGAAGGAACGCAGCTCTGCGACACCCTGACTTGAGCCTCCCGGCACCCGTTTTGGACTTCTGACCACCAGAAATGCAGGAGTAAATCTGTGTTATTTCAAGCTACTGCGTTTGTGGAGATTTGTTACTGCAGCAAAGATAAACTAATACAGACAGCTCAATTTTGCTTTGTGTTTTACCCAAGGGAGGTCGTGAGGTCACTTCCAAGGACACAGAAAATGCAACAAAAAATAACCAAAGGTAAAACTAGTTCAGGTGATCTGTTCCCTGAGAACAGACGAAACCATTGCAGTTGAGCGCCTGCCAGCGGAGAAAAGGCCGAAGTCCCTCCATGGGATCTGTGCACCGGCCAGGCGGGCCATGGCTCTGGCTCTCAGCTTCCCGGCAGCAGAGGTTAAAAAAAAAAAAGACAAATCAGAAACCTGTGTGACTCCCAGCGTATGCACAAAACAAAGTCAACTGCTCAGAAGAACAGCTGTCCTTTGTGTTAAGGCCTCTTTTGGGGATCCCCGTCAACATTCTCACCGTACAGTGAAATGACACAGAAGTCGCTTGCTCGTTCATTTCCTCTACACCTCGGCCCGGGACTTCTCCGTGCTCTGGATGCTGAGACGTGGGGAGCAAGGACAGTTCCAGGGACAACGTGCTTGTGGCGGGAAGGGAAAAGCAAAAGGACAGGCACAGTCCTACGACATGGGGACAACAGGATGCGGGGGAGTGAGAGGCGCCCAGGAGACACACCGAACCCAGCCTGGGCACAGGGAGGAGAAAGTACTTCCAGTGCTAACCGGGTTGAGTCCTGAAGGCTGGAGAGGAGGTGGCTGAGCACAGAAGGGGTGTGTGTATGCGGGGAGGGGACACGGGGGAGACTGAAGGCACTGTGGGAACAAGAATATAGAATACATGCAGATGCCTGGGAGCCAGAAGAGCCCAGCAACTGTGGTGAGTTATGTGGGCCACCCCCCTAGATGCCCGGGAAGGGGCTGAGGATGGGGGATGGAGGCCTGGGAGGTAGGGAAGGGTCAAATCCTGTCTACGGCATTCTTACTTCTAATACCCTTCTCTACAGAAGGGAATTCAGCCCCAAGTGCTGCCCAAACTCTGCCGCACAGCATCTTCCCCGAGAATAACATTCTAGGAAAGAATTCGAGTATAAAAACAAGCTGGCCCCAGCTGGTGTGGCTCAGTGGACTGAGTGCCAGCTTGCGAACCTAAGGATTGCAGGTTCAATTCCCAGTCAGGGTGCATGCCTGGGTTGCTGGACCAGGTCCCCAGCTGTGCGTGTGCAAGAGGCAACTGACTGATGTATCTTTTGCACATCAATGTTTCTCTCCTTCTCCTTCCCTTTCCCTCTCTCTAAAAAAAATTAATGAATACAATCTTAAAAAA
This sequence comes from Mormoops blainvillei, assembly GCA_004026545.1. NCBI lineage: Eukaryota > Metazoa > Chordata > Mammalia > Chiroptera > Mormoopidae > Mormoops > Mormoops blainvillei. The sequence continues at coordinate 49,355 of PVJD01009048.1, forward strand.
GAAAATAAAAACAAGCTATTAAGCACTGACTACGTGACCCTCATTCGGGAGTTGGACTGGGTCTGTCTCCTACCAAAGTCCCTGCTTTCCTATCAGATAGGATGCCTGTCTTCAAGGAGTTAGGGGTTAAAGAAAAGAAACGTTATAGCTCCTCCTCATCCCCTACCCTTGAAATGACTGTCATGGATGAGAAAGCACTGCCACAATGAACATTCATTCATTCATTCATTCATTCAATATTTATTCAGGGCTTACTATGTGCCAGGCACAGTGGATATAGTAAAAAACCAGAGACAATGTCCTTGGCCTTTTGGAGCTTAGATTTTGGTAAAGAAAGATAGCAAATATACTATGTTAAGTGGTGACAAATGCTCCATAATACCTAAATCCAGGCCAAGGGTCAAAATCCAAGAGAGCGGTTACGACAGAGCAGAACGGGGGTCGGGGGAGAGGATGGAGTCGGGGTGGAGAGCAGAGGCAGGCCCAGCGTACTTCCGCTGTGTTTTAGCCCAAGTTCAGTGCTGGGCTCACAGGTGCTGTTGCTGGGCTTTCAAGACCGATCCAGATGCTGTGCACATTCTTTGGATGTGTCCAGTACTAACTGGTCTGAACACCTGGGAAGTTAGGGCTATTTTATGCAGGTGGTCAGGGAGAGGCTCGGGCTTGGCGCCTGAGCAGAGCAGTGGAGGAAATGAAGGCGCGCTCCATGCCCACACCATGTCCGCACCGAGAGCCTTCAGGTAGCGGGGGCAGTGGGTGGGGAGGCCCCAAGCTCTTCGAGTACCGCGCCCCCAGTAGCAGGAGCCTGGAACACAGCTACCTAGAGCCTCTTCCCGACATATACGGGTGTTCTCTCTGTTTCACACTAGTGTCTCACTTATCCGAGGCCTTCGAAGGAGAACAGAACAAGTCATTAATCCATGCATTCCTTAATGCACACTGTATTTATGAAGCACCTGCTATGTGCTATCACTGGGCACAGAAACAGTGAAAACATGCTCTGTGCGTTTAACGAGCTCATGGTCTAGTGAGAGCAGAAGAGGTGGAAAAGACACTGGGGAAGACGGAGGAGTCACCAGACATTCACCTTGCCCCTTCCTAGGATCCTCAGCCATGAAGAACCAGGTTTGGGTTCTTCTTTTAATCTCAACTAACATGTCAGGCCTGAGAAAACCCTCCCAGGTTGGGAAATTAGCTCATGGGCCAACAATGAAGAGGTGGCGGCTTTGATGTTCCTGGCAGGTGGCTTCCCCGCCCAGTAAGGAGCCATGCACTGATAGCTTTTCCAGCCAGCACGGTTCCAGAAAGCGACAGGCTGCCCCCTGGCCATCCACACCCAAGATCCGCTCAGACTCCTGCCTCGAACAGCGACAGACAGACTCTTCTTTAGGATGCTCCACCAGACATGCAGATTCCCAGGAGAATTAGCACAAACTTCCCAGCTGCCTACCCACGACCAGCTGCTAGGGCAATCAGGAGAATGCGGTAAAGAAAGCACTCCGTACAGAATGGAAAAGTTTGCATGGCCTAGTGCAAAGGGTTTCTCAGTGCCAGCAGCACCGAAGAAGGTCGCATTAACAATCACAACCTCAGCTTCTCGGGCTCCTCCTCCCACTCGCTCAGGCAAGCACTGAGCTGTCGGGCTACTGAGCTGTCCCTGCTCCCGCGTCTTTCTGAGCAGTATCTCACATGTGCACAAAAACCAGTCAGCCAGATGCTGAGGGAGTTCAATGCAGAATTATCGTGTGAGCCGGCAATTCTACCCTATGGACAGACCCCCAAACTGAAAACAGACCTTCAAACAACTGCTTGTGTACGAATGTTCAGAGCAGCATTGTTGCCAACGGCCAACTCATGAAAATAACTCATGTGACCACGAATGGATGAAGGGAGAAACAAAAAGTGGTATTTCTATCCAATGGAGTGTTACCCGGCCATAAAAAGGAATGAAATCCGGATACACGGATGCTCCTGGGAAACATCATGCTAAGTGCTCTAGGCCTGATACTAAAGGTCGCATGTAGCACGTATGATTCCATTTACATCAAACATCTAGAATAGATGAGGCCTTAGAGACAGAAAGCAGACTGGTGGCTGCCAGGGGTGGGGAGGGGCATGGGCGTGACTCCTTAATGGGTACAGGGTTTTCTTTTAAAGTGATGACATGTCTTGGAACTAGGTAGAGGTGGTGGTTACACAACACCGTGAATGTACTCTGTGTCTGAATTGTACATTCTAGAGCAGTTAATTTTATGGCATGCAAATTTCGCCTCCACTTACAAAGCCCACGGCTTATTCGGCTGCTGGGACCGGTCCACTCTTTCTCGCCGGGAACCAGTGGGACCGCCATGGCTGTCGGGGGCAGCTTTCTTTTGGCGGTTGGTCGGGGGTCACCATCCCCTGTCGGGAGACCCATGCAGCTGAGGATCCAGAGTCCTGGTCCCTTTACTCTAGGCCCTTCTGAAGCATCTCCCACCCCGCGCCTTACAGAGTTTTAGCAAAACACCGGAACTTGATTCTGAGCAAAATGCAGGCAAGAGCCAATGGAAACCAAAAGATCTGCCAAGCAAGTGATACATTTTTGGGTCCCCCACCAAACCTATATCAGGGTCCTTTCAACTGAGCACCTGGTAAAAGGGTCACCCTTTGCCACCCACAAGCCTGCAGGAAAGCCAGTCTGTCTGTTCAAAGACTCTCACAGGCACAGCCCAGCCCAAACATCAAACTCTCCCTGCCCTTTGGTAAAGCCAGCACTGCTCGTAGGGGTATGTGGCAAGGGAAATGAACACCTGCTAAGAGAATAAGAGGCGTTTACGGGGGGAGGGGAGCAAGGCTAGACATGAGCCCTTTACATACACTGTACACCGTCTGCACGGCTGGTAGAGAGTGAATTATTTCTTCCCAATCCGGCGCCATCATACATCACAGTCAATTGTCAGCCCATCTGGAAGGTTTCAAAAACCCCAGAATGGGATCAGAGTTATAAAACAGTCACAGCAGCGAGCCTTCCTAAATGGATTATAATAAATACAAACATAAAAATATCTCCCTGTTTAGAGGAATTTACTCTGGACTATGTCCTACACTCAAGCTCCCTCATTTTGTCCTCTCAACAAAGCTATGAGGCAGGAACTATACCTGTTCCCGCTTTGCGGATGAGAAAACCGAGGCTTGGAGGGGTGAGTGGAACTCCTCGGGCCGCACACGCAGAACGTGGCAGATCTAGGAAATGAGGGTCGACGGCACGGACTCCAGGCACTCTATGTCCGCCATGATGCTAATGGCCCGAGCTTAGCAGGTTCACACTCCTCGGTCTACGCCCTCTCCCCCAGAAATTTACTTGTGTCTCCGTGGTGAACTGGGAGTACAGCAGAGAAGGAAATCACCCCCTTTGGGCCCTCTCAGACCATCCTTCTTGGATTGATTCTCATAGCTGAGGATAGAAGGTACACATGACTTAGGGACAAAGGAAAGCACTGATTTTCCGTGCCCTGAATTTGGGTCTCCCCAGAGTAAACAACTTATGTTGTCCAACCTCACCTGCAGCAGCCCGCCGTGACCACATGACTCTGCTCTAGCCAGTGAAATTAAAGCAGAGCTGATCTGCGGGACTCTTGGGCAGACTGCTTAAATGGAGCTGGCCCAGCCGGGAGAAACCCTGCTTTGCATTCTGGCCTCTTTCCTCCTCCTTTGGGGCTGCAACTTGAATGTGATGTGGCTACGTCGTCTTCCCGTCTCCCTTTCACAGATGTGACGTTTGAGCCCACGAGGCAGGCGTTAGCTTGCAGAAAGTTGTGCCAGGTGATAAGTGGTACCAGAAGGACAAGTGAGGACAGAGGGGGCAGGAATGGAAAAGGCATTCCGTGTGCCGGGGGCCTCATGAGCAAAGGCCAGGGGGCTGCAAAGGGCCAGCATGGTGGGGTACTGAGAAAATGAGTTTGGAAGGCAGGGACAGGTAAAAGTAGGTCCAAATCTTACAAGGGGAAGCTCTGAATTCTGGGGTGACATACTTAGACTTTACCCCCAAGGCAGCAAGGAGCCACTGAAGGCTACTGAGCAGGTGACTGGCCGCAACGGAGGGAAACGTGGAGGAAGCTCTGGGCAAAACAGACTCTGGTCCCTCTGAACGGGTGAGAAAACAATGGAGGCGGTGCAGGGCAGTTCATGCACGTGTCCCCGTCACAGAGCTGGGAAGAGGCAAACCAGACACGAACTCAGGCCACGTGCCTGTCCTGCTGCGTGGCGGGCAATGGGACTTCCACAGTCAAAAGCCACCAGTTAAGTGGGGGATGTCATTAAATCTTTAAGGAGGGGGAGAACCCTGCAGGTCACAGTGTCGGTGGAGGGACCCTCAGGAGGACGCCCCGGTCCCAGGGCAGGCCTTGCTGCAGGCCCGTGGGGACAGGCTCGCAGGTCGCCAGGACTTCCCAGGGCAGCTTTCCCTACCCGCCTGCATCTTCCCCAAGGACCTCTCGGTGACCCCTGACTTTCCCTGCCTCTCCTCCTTGGGGAATGGGGAAGAAGGGAGCAGAGAGATGTCCTCATTTGCCACCCGGGAAAAGTGGGGCTATGGAAACCCAGAGGCCAGTATTTCTAACAGATAATTGCTCTATTATTTAAACAACAGCCACTGAAATAGCTCATTAAAGGGACAAAGGCAGTAATTACCCAGATTTTTATCTGGGGAAATCTAAAAGAACTATCGGGGTTGCATTTCTAGGTAACCTAAGAGCCTGAGAAGCCCAGCAAAGCAGAATCGCAAGGGCCCAAACCAGTCTGGCAGAACTCCCTCTCCGTCTCTGCAGGAGCGCACTGGCCAGGCGGGGCCGGAGTTTGCGAGCACTCCCTGCTCACCAGCAGCCATGCTAAATGCACGCTCATCGCCTCTCTGAGGTTGCACAACCACCCCAGGAAGAACGTACCATTCACAGTCCCATTCTGCAGATGAGGAAACTGAGGCTCAGAGAGGTGATGTCACTTGCCCCTTAGGCAGTGCAGCAGTGGCAGGGGGGTCGGGGGTGCGGGGACTGCCCCATTCTGCTCACCTGCCTGAAAATAAAGACCCTCCCCACCCCCAAGGTCTTAACAGGGAACACTTATCAGTGGGCCAACAAAGAGAGGACCGTCTCCTTCATCTTCATGACAAGCCCAGGGCTAGCTTTTTATGCTAATCAACCCCCTGGGTAAACTGAGGTGCAGAGAGGTGAAGGGGAGCCGCAGAGCCAGGACCACTTTCCAGGTCCATCCTACCATGGAATCCTGCCACCTCTGTATCTGTGATTCGGTTTGAGACATTTAGGGTCAGAGGGAGACTCTGTCTGTCTGGTAGTTTTTGTTTGTTTCTCTTGTACAGAAACTCTCTCCCTGGGGAGAAGGAAAAAAAGCCAACAGGATATTCCTAGGAGTCAGTTCTCAGCCTCTCCCACCCACAAGGGACGTGGCCACACAGAGGAGAGACCCTCTGCCTACCACATTCCCCTATCTCCAGGGAGCCCTGGGAAGCAGGCTAAGTGACAGTGCCAGCTGAGCTGTCCTGGGGGTTCCAGCAGCAGTTACTTCCTGCCCAGTGGGAACCCAAGCACAGAGGAATGTTGGAAGGAAGCCTCAGGGTAGGTGGGCGGCCCCTCAAGGAGCCAGGCAGGGCTGAGAAGGGCAGCGATAAGGATGCCTTTTCCTCCCCACCCCCCTCGCAGGAAGATAAGCGTCACTGGCCTCAGACATCTGGGCCACTCATCTCAGCAGCGTCAGGAATGCCCAGGATCTCTGACTCGGTCTCATATCCCCTGACCAGCAGGGCCACACCCTGTGCGTAAGAGAACAGGGGCCTTGGGGGTCAGTCTGGCATAAAGCTTCCTGTCAGAAGGTCTGTGACCTCAGGTCCTTCAGAAGAAGGGCAGGGGGCACATGGGCCACAGGGGTGCCACAGGGTTTGTTTGTTTCTCTACCTGCTCAGGCAGTGCCATCTGAAGCGGGGGAAGTGACCAGACCGTGCTGGAGGCAGGGACGGGCCTGCTCCTCCCTGTCAAGATAGGCAGTGTGGGGGGGAGGAGGCAGGCACGCGAGGGCCGGGCAGGCGGGGCCTGCTCCACTCCACACAGACGGGGCCTTTCTGCCGCCCTGGCGTGAGAGCGAGCTGCAGCCTGGAGGGGTGAAAGCACCTGACCGAGTCACGCAGGGCCGGGCTCCAGCTCGGCCTAGTGTGGACTGAATGAATTGTTGGATGAATGAACAAATGGATGAACGAACGAACGAACGAACGAACGACTTCGGACCTGGAAACTGCACCAGGTCAGCTCTGGAAACTGCATGATCAGCACAGTTGTGTCCCTAGCAGCACCATTCACAACAGGTGAAACGTGGAGGCCACCGAAGTGTCCATCGACCACTGAGTGGATAAACAAGACGTGGATATTCACATGCTAGAACATTACGTGCAGTTTTAAAAAGGGAGAAAACTCTGCAGTATGCTACAACAGGGATAAGTCTTGAGGACATCAGGCTAAGTGAGATAAGCCAGACACAGAAAGACAAGTGCTGTGCGATTCTGCTCACAGAGGCACTTAGAGTAGTCAACATGATCAAGACAGAAGGTAGAGCCATGCTTGCCAAAGGCTAGGGAGGACGGAGAATGGGGGGTGACTGGCTAGTAGGTACAGAGCTTCTACAGGAGGAAAGGGATGCTGCTGTGGGCAGCGGTGACGGCTGCCGGAGGCTGTGAATTTATCTAACCCACGGAACTGTGCATTTAAAAATGGTTAAGACGGTAAGTTCTATTGGTGTGCATTATAACCCAATAAAAACAGAAGAAAAAAGGGCATGATCAAGAGCATTGTATTGATTAGTTATTGCTGTGTAACAAACTGTCACAAGGACCAGGAATCCAGCCCCACTTAGCTGAGTCATCTGCGTTGGGCTGCTATCAAGGTGGCAGGCAGAGCCGAGGTCTCATCCGAAAGCCCCAGTACATGTGGCCACTGGCAGGGTTCAGTTCCCTGCATCCTGCTGGGCTGGGAGCCTCAGCTTTCTTCTGGGTTTCAGGCAAAGGCTGCCTGACTCCCAGCCATGTGGGCTTTCTCTGCAGGACTTCTGGCTCCCTCAAAGCCAGCAAGGGAGAGCGTCTGCTAACAAGACGGAAGTGACATCCCATCCGGCTGTCGTTTTCTATTTGCTGAGAAGGAAGTCACAGGTTTTGCTTATACTCACGAGGAGATTATACAAGGGTGTCAACAATAGGAGATGTGATCAGGGGGCCACTTTGGAGTCTGTCCTAAGCACGACTGTTCTGTTTGTCTCAGTCCCTGGAACATGATAAAATCTCAATCCCAGACTCCAGGAGATGAGCGCAGAGGGGTGGGTAGGGGCCAAGGGAAAGATTTCTATTTTAATCTTAGAGCAATGGGTGCCGCTGATGCACTTTGACCAGCCAAAGGACATAGATCTACAGGGTTTTTTTAAATCATTTCTAATTGTGGTAAAATACACATAACCTGAAATTTACCATTTTAACCACTTTTAACTGTACATACAGTTCAGTGGCACTGGGTACATTCACACTGTTTACAACCATCTGCACCATCCATCTCTAGAAATTTTGTCTTGCAAAGCTGAAACTCTACACCCATTAAAAACATATCTCCCCAGCCCCTGGCACCCACCATTCCACTTTCTGTCTCCATGACTTCGACTGCTCTAGATATCTCATGTAGGTGGAATTATTCAGTGTTTATCTTTCTTGTGACTGGGTTATTTCACTTAGCCTCATGTCCTCCAGTTACATCCATGTTGTAGCATGTATCCAATGTGAATTCCATTCCTTTTCAGGCTAACTAATATTTCACTGTATGGATACACCACGTTTTGTTTGCCCCGTTCATCTGTGGGTGGGCACTCACTTTGTTCCTACTTTTTGGCAAGTATGAATAATGCTGTTATGAACATGGCTGTGTAAATACCTGCTCAGGGGTTTTCTACCTTCAGAAAATGGACTTGTATAGTGGCAAATTGCATGGGCTTTAAGGCCAGACAACCTGAGTTCAAATCCTGGCTCTGCCACTCCTCGCTGAGCCTCAGGAGATAACAATACCAACTTCCTGGGGCTTGTAAAGATGAAATGTGATAATTTGGGGGCAATATCTTGATGAAAGTAAATGCTCACTAAAATCTAGATGAATATGCTGCTATACCAGCCAAATTCAGAATGCTTGTGGTAGACCCTTAGCCTGTCTTCACACTGCCCTCAAGCCAGGACATGTTTGAGCAGTGCCACGTGTCCCGAGCTTCTTATGACATCATCCCTGCCATCTGGCTGGGTGGCCAAGGAGTCAGTAATGCAGGGCACCCTTTCCCTAACTTTTCAGATACCCCTCTACCTCTTCCCCACCCTTCATCAGACCTTCTTGTCTTACTTGCTGTCAGTGACTGACAGCCTCCTGAATTATGAAAAAGGGTGAGAGATATTTATATCTCTGCTCAGGCCTCGCCCCCACTCCTCGGAGGGAGCGGGAAGGTCTTTACGTGCAGGAAATCTATAAAGTCCTCGAAGGAACCATTTTTCTGCCCGTCTCAGCAGTCCCCTTCAGCGCTGTTCCCATCTGAGGACAGCTGGCTCCTGCTGTCTGCCCAGGTAGAGGGCCCAGGCAGGGAAGGGGGGAGGGTAATGGGGGGGGCACTGCCAGCCTCCATCAACCATGTGCCCTCAGCAGAAGCACTTCTCTCCTTTTGTTTGTGTGTTGAAAAGCAGCCAACCCTTTGGATGTCGGTCACCTGCCTCTCTAAGAGTCTCCTCTTCCAAGCTCCTTGACTGTCCTTCCCTCTCCAGGCCAACATGAAGCAAGAACACTGCACTCGGACTGGGGTCTGAGTGCTACGGTTCACTGTTGCCTTCAGTGTCATGGTTCGGGGCATGCGCTATGGAGTCAAGACTATCCAGGGTTCAAATCCCAACTCCACCACTTAACTACCTTTGTTCACTTTGGGATAAACACTTCATAACGATGTGCCTGTTTCCTCTTATTATGGGTTGAATTATGCACCACACCCCTTGCCTCCAAATTTTACAATTTGGAGTCCTAAGTCCAAAAACTTCAAAATGCAACTTTATTTGGAAACAGGGTGGTTGCACATATAGTTAGTTCAGATGCAGTCATACTGGAGTACTGGCCTCTAATGCAATATGATAGGCATCCCCATGGAAAGGGAATATTTGGACAAACGTGCAGAAGGAACACCATGCGGAAACTGGGGTTTGCCGCCATAAGACAAGGAGCTGCCAGAAGCTAAGAGGTAGGCCTGAAGCAGACCTTCCGCGGAGTTCAGCCCCTTCGCTGGTCTCCGGGAACTGCCACTGAGTCTGCCATCTTGAAAATGGATTCTCTGCCCCAGCACAGCCTCCGAGGCCTGCAGCCCCTGCTGACGTCTGCACTGCAATCTCCGGAGAGCCCCTCTGCGACAGCCACCCAGCTAGGCTGCTCCCAGATTCCTGGCCTATAGAAATTAAGTAATGAATGTTTTCTTTGTTAAGCTGCTGAGTTTTGGGGGTAGTAACTCGTTAGAGAGTGAGAGGTAACTAATTCTGTGACCTTGTGCAGCCTGCTTGAGCTCTCCAAGCCTCAGCTAGATCATCTGTAAGATGGGAGTCATGGTAGCTCTCAGGAAATGGAAGTGTTTAAATAAAATAATTTCTGAAATAATAGCAAACACTTTCTAAGTACCTGGCACTTTACATAAATGAGTCCCTACAAGTATCAACAAATTACCAGAATTTTAAAGATGAGGAAACTAAGGCTCAGAGAGGTCAAGTAACTTATGCAAGACCACACAGCTGCTGCGGGGCCGAGCTGGGACTGTGAGCCAGGCGATCTGGTCCAGAGCCTGAGCTCCCAACCACTGCTCCGCAGTCTCTCAGAGAGAAAGGATTTAGCTGAGTGACGGACATACGGAAAGTGCCCCCTCCACATAAGCTAGTCTCTACATAGCATTTGATGTTTCTTAATTAACTCTTCTTGGTTAGCTAGGAGCTTATTAAGATAAACTAGTAAGAATTATTAAATTGACCACTTAAAGGCTCTACATGGGATCCTTTTTATCTCTAAAGTCCTTCGTGGCGTGTTCTGTTTAAGCCCCTCCAGCCAGGAAACCCCAAGACAGGAAGAGCAGCTACTACCTACTAAGGATGGAGGCACCCGGCACCATGCAAGCTCCTTGACCGTCCTTCCCTCTTCAACATGAAGCAAGGGCACCACGCTCGCACAGGGGTCTGAGGACTCCGTTCACTGTTGCAGTGGCCATGTACTATCTCATTTAATGCACCACCAGCCAGCCTTAGCAGATACGTAACATCATCATGCCCATTTTGCAGATGGGAAAACTGAGGCAATGAGGATGCCGAGCGGATGTTCCCCATCCCAAACCACAGAGCTGGAAAGTGGCAGAGCTAAGATTCGAATCCGAGCAGCATGGCTCCTTCCCCCCCCCCCCCCCCAACACCCTAACCCACCAATGGGGCCGATCTGGCTTGCTACGGTATCCAAAAGGTCAGGGGGAAAATCTTTCCATTCACCTACGCAAAGACGCCCTCTGAATCTGGTCCCTCCCACGACATGCAGCGGTTTCCACCGAAACACATCTCCCCGAGGCCTTTGGAGCAGCTTCTTGGCTCTCTGAGGCTCCCCAGCTGGGGCCTTCCTTCCTGTTTGAAGAAGTGAAAGCTTGGGGACACCGGCCCAGGCCCAATATAGTTCCAGATCTAAATTTAACAACAATAACCCGGCTCCAGCCTGACCCTGCAGGGAAGAGAGGGGAGAAAGGAAAGGGAAAAAAAAAAGCAACAACTAATTCTTCACAAATTCGGACAATAATAAAGGTTCCTTTCAAGTGTCAGGGCATATTCTTAGCAAGAGCGTAACACCCAAATCGAGCCCAGGCTGTAAAAACGGCATAATAGCAGGAAGCCGGGCTACAGGCCTGACTTCCTCTGGGGAGACAGGGGATTTGGGGGGTGTCAGAGGCTGGGCGGGCAGGGACAGAGCCAGGCAGGGCCTGCCTCACTGGGAGGCACACACCTCTCTCTGGCTTCCCTCTGAGTTCCATCTGGGGTCACCTGTGCGGGCCCTTGGAGTTGCAGAACATTAGGTCATGATCAATGTGCCTCTCACCACCCCCTCCCCCCACCCCGCCACCGCGGCTAGCCTTCTTGGCCTAGCCCAAGTGCGAGTCCAAAATGCAAGTTGGGTAGGGCAAGGTGAGAACATACCTCTCAGACTAACGACTACGAAAAGCACAATGGACACCAGCTACCAGGCTCCGAAGGCCACCCTGCATTTGCTGGGAAGCCACCTTGTCTGCAGGCCATGGTTCCTGGGGGTCTGCAAAAGGCGAGGACCACAAGGCAGGCCGTTCCGGGGAGACACTGAATTCCCCTAACAGCTCGGGGGGTCTCCGCAGCTTTGCTGAAGCTCAGGTTGCCCCGCAGCCAGAGCTGCTGCCCTCCGACCTTCCCTCCCCGTCTCCTTCGCTAGGTATCAGACCCGCACGGTCGTCATCCGGCAACTCTCCCAGCCTGGTCTGGCTCCAGGTTTAGTTTCTCTCAATCAGGTGCCCGCCTAATTAAGTACATTCAATCCCACCTTGGTATCTGCTTCTTGGGAGACCCAGCCTGACACGGGGTCATGTCCTCTCTCAACAGAACACACCTGGAGAAGCTTCTCATCTCACTGAAAGAATATCCAGATTCCTTACACTGGCTTCTGGGACCATCTCTCTCTGATTTCTACATCCAATTTTATCCCTGGCTCCACGTTTCTCTTGCTGTTCCTTGAACATCCCAAGTTGTTTCTGCCCCAGGGCCTTTGCACGTGCTTCCCCTGGGGCCCAGGTCCCTCTTCTCCAGGCCTGGAGGCTTCTCATGAATTCATCCCTCAGGTCTCATCTCAAGCGTCACCTCCTCAGAGAGGCCTTCCTTGACCCACTTGATCCAAACAGGCTTCCTGTCTCTGTTCCCCAATCAATATCTACTTCTTAGGCTAAGAAAAATGCATCTCTCCGTGAGTAGTTGATCTGTCTGACAGCCCTTCTTGAAAGTAAGCCTCTAGAAATATAACAAGAGCCAGCATTTACAGAGGACTGACCAGGGGCCGGGCATTCTTCTAAGAGCTTCCCCTGTTTAACTCCTTGAGTTCTTTCCAAGCCCCTGGGAGCTATAGGTATGACTCATATCATAGGGGAGGATACTTAGGTACTAGGAGGTTAAATGAATGCCCTGAAGTCATACAACCAGTAGGTAGGTGGGAGAGCAGGTTTGGGTCCAGAATCCGCCGCCTTTTCCAGGATGCCATGTTGCTTCTTGTGAAAAGAGAACACCTCTGAGCGCCAACAAATCCCCCCAACCCCCCGCTGTGCCTCTCCCTGTAACAAAACTGAACGGATTTGCCACGTGCCTCCTACAGACCAGGTGCATACATAAGTCACATGAGTCCCCTTTCACGGGGACCCTGGAAGGTAGGGCCTGGTTACTCTCCATTTGCCCTCTCCCCACCCTTCTTTGTCCTTCTTTGTCCCAAGGGCTGACTCCATGGACTCTGTCTCCCAGGACCCCTCATGCTCTGGTTTCTCGTTAGGGTCATCCAAAGGGAAGCGCTGGCAAGAAATCTAAGGGTAAAAGGAGAGGGAGATGGGGTGCTTCTCCCCTACTTCCTCCCTACCTCTGGACTGTGTCACTGGCAAAGATATGTCCCTCCCAGTTGCAGCTCCTGCCAGGTGGCCCACCTACCAGGATGCCAGCCCTAACCGGGCTCCAGGTAGCCGACCTCCTCGCGTCTCGCTCCTTCGGCCTAGAGAGGGTGGCAGCTCCCCACGGCTGCCTGACTCTGGGGTGCCTCGGCCCCCCTTGGTTGTCCACTCAACCCCGCCCACTCCTCTATAAGCAGATTCTAGTTCCCGAACGGCATGCAAGCATTAGGACACCCTGTATTATGAATGAGGAAAAAGAGGCTCAGAGACTAGAGGCCTCCAGTCTAAGGTCACGTGGCTTGGGTAAGAGCAGGCCTTAGTTGTGCCTGCTCCCAATGTCCCTGCTCTGTCCAGTTTTACAAAGACCCACCTGAGTCTAACAGTTAATAGAGGGTGGACTCTGGGCCAACACAGACCTGGGTTCAAGGCCCAGCACTATGACCGTGGCCAAGTGAGCTACACTCCCTGAGCCTCATTTTCCTCATTTGAAAAAATACGCAGAATAATAACCATTCTACCTTCCAGGGCTATTGCTAGAATTAAATGGTGTCGTATATATAAATACTTAAAAGTACCCAGAGCACAGTAAGAGCGTGATAAACATCGTTGCCGTCACTATTACTATTAGTGCAGTGACGGATGCCCCCTGTCCACCGATGTCATTTCCAGACCCGCTACTCCCTAGAAGATAACGAGAGAACAATTCACACAAGACACGATGAGCTAATAACCCAGGCTATTCATAGAGTTTGTTCTTACCACTGCAGGAGGAGAGCAGAGCCCAGAGTTACTTAACTGGGTCAAAGTTACACCTGACCCCTCCTTTCCTGCCCCCCCTCCAGGCTCTGGCACAGGAATTATCACAGCGTCCATCGCCTCTGAAGGCGATCCCTGCTGCGAGGCTTTGATAGGGAAAGTGTGAAGAACAAAGGCCATTGTTCGAGGAGGCAGCTGGTGCCTCTCAGACCCCAGGCCAGCTTCCCAGGGGCAAGGCCTGGCTCCGAAGACACAAAGAGACGAAAGTCATTAGGGCAAGAGACAAACAATGACGGAATCACCTCTATTTACCTGCCCCGAGGAGGCTGCCAAGTGGGGAACAATGAAGTTGGGCCGCTGGACACAAGCTCCCCCTCTGCCCTCCCTGAAAGGCTTCTTTCAAAATAACAGGACGATGTGTGGTCCAGCGCACTTGGGACTGGGTGCAGATCCTGTTTCTGGAAAGGACAGTGCTTGAAAGCATAAGCTGCGGCATCTGACCACCTAGATTCACATCTCAATGTCATCATAATTGATAGTGGGACCGCCCTCTCCTACACTGTATGCAACTGTGACCCAGTTTAGGGCTCCCTACAAGATGTCAGTGACAGTGATCCCCCTCCTCCTCTTCAGCCTGGGGTTAGCTCCCTGCCTCTCGCTGAACTTTAGTTCCCGCGTCTGCCCAACGGGAATAAGCAAGCAGCTCAGCCGTCAGGCAAGCGCCGAATAAAAAGAAGAAAACCATCTGGAAACCATGACATTGGAAGTACGATCTCTTTAAGGTTTTATTTATTTATTTTTGGAGAGAGGGGAAGGGAGGGAGGAAGAGAGGGAGAGAAACATCGATGTGCAAGAGATACATCGATCGGTTACCTCTCGCGTACCCCCAACTGGGGACCTGGCCTGCGACCCAAGCATGTGCCCTGACTGGGGAATCAAAGCGGCGACCTATCGGTTCACGGCCTGGCACTCAGTCCACAGAGCCACACCAGCCAGGGTGGAAGCAAGAGCTCTTTAAGAGTCAAGTCACAGCTCACCTTTATGTGACCACTCATGTGGCCTTGGCCATGCCCTTCCTTCCCAGGTGAACGTCCCCACGTGCGAAATGGGGACAGCCACTGCGCCCTCCCACAGGGCGAGTACCTTCGAATTCAAGGAGGTAGTGAGTGCTTAGCACACCGCTTAATGCATAGGAAGTACTGTTGTCTTACGGTGAAGGGTCTGAAGTTTTCGGGAAGGTCAGGAGCAGGCACAGAGAAAGAATAATGGAAACCAGCACACCGGCCAACCAGAATGGTTGCCCTGCACAGGTATATCCGTTTCACAGAGGGAAAACTTGAGATCTGGGAGACAAAACAGGGCTGCGGGCGGGAGATGCGTCTTCTAATGCCTAGTGGTATCTTTTTACCAGGGCCCTTGGCAGGCAGGAAGGTGGCAGCAGCAGAAAACCCAGAGTGACCCTTGTCACTTGCTTTTCCCAGCATCCTTGTTCCCTTGCCCTCACCCCAGCCAGGTGCTGCTGGGGGTGTTGGACAGACACTCCCTCATCCAGACAGAGAAACCAGCAAAGACTGGCATAAACCAGCCCGTCTCCCTCTCTCGGCCCTGCTTGTATTGACTTCATTCTTAAATGAAGTCAATGTCTCATGTCTCATGGTGGCAAGATGCCCACCGGCAGCTCCCAACAGATGTGTGACCAGTTCAGCGACTCCAGTGATAAAGAGAGCTCTCCTGTCCCCACGCTCCAGCCAAAGTCCATGGGCTGTTGGACCCCATTGGACTACCTTGGATCACATGACCATCCCTGACTCTACCACTGAGGTCCAGGGAACAGAATGTGCTGATTGGTCAAATCTGGAACAGAAAGTAGGTCTGTTCCCCTCGAACTTCAAAGACAGAAAATGAGGGGAGGGATGGCTGCCCAAGGGAAAATCAGGGTGCTACTATCAGGGTGAGTGTTGGGTGCACAAAAACCACAGATGTCACTCTGCAACCACACACCCCTGACACAGCTGCCACTGACGACAGGATTCTCCTGCCTGATCTCTGTTTAAGGTCCACTTCCGATGTCTCCTTGTATGTGTTCAGCAAGGTTCAGAAGAAGAAGACAGAAGGTCACGCGCCGACAGACCGAGAGATCTGGCTGACTCCCTGAAGCCTCCGGACGTCGGTTCCCTCCTCTGCCATATGAGACAAAACTGTCCTACAGCTCATGTGTGAGCCAATGCCTTAAAATCAAATGTTCTCTCTCTCTCTCTCTCTCTCTCTCTCTCACACACACACACACATACACAATTGGTTTCGTTTCTCTAGGGAACCTTGGTTTACACAGGTTGAAAAGGCTCCAAATGAACTTGACGCCTCACTCTGTTAACAGAGGAATGTACCGAGGCATTGCTAACAACTTTTTTGAGAGTGAGACTTGACTGGGGGGGGGCGGGGGCGCGGGAAATGGTGACATAAGAAAACTGAGGAGTGCAATAGAAAGAAATTTAAAGAAAAGCCCAAATGACATCTTGATTTTCAAGACTGCACGGACCTAACAGCAGGAAATACTGAATGAGTATTTACTTTGTGCTCTGTTTATGCCCATTACATGGGTGAGAGAAACTGAGGCTCAGAAAGAGAAAGAGAGCTCCCCAAGGCTGTACAGCTATTGAAAGAAAAAGGCTGGAACTACTTGTCATCGACACTGATGCTTTTAACCAATAAGCTTTGCTTTCCCTTCCTTTTAGATGGTCTGGTTTGTGAAACCCACTGGCGGCTACTTCACCTGGGAAGTCAGTTCCCCTCGGGGTGCCTCCTGGCAGAGTGCCCAGGCTCACACCTACGTGTGCACGCGAAACCATATGACTCAATGGAGAAACTGGGTATCGGATTTAATTCTTGACCCCAATCAAATCCCAAACCTCCAGTAAACCACCTGGCAGTGACTCTGACCACCTGACTCACGGCTGCATATTTAATGTGCAATGGCAAGAACTGAGTCACGGCTATTCCAAGCCTGCAGCGAGGTGAGAAGTCGGCAGCCTTGGAGCAGGGGCTCGGACCCTCGCTCCGCACTTCCAGCCACACGGCCCTCTCCCTGTGCCGCCCGTGACGCCGTCTCTGGACTCCTCTCCCTAGTTTTACACTTCCGGGCTGTCCCCTACTCGGGCTGGAGTGCTTCTGCCAAAACACAGGCCCGATCACGTCGCCTCTCTGCTTGCAATCCTTCAATGGCTCCCGATTAACTTCGAAACAAACTTCACAGTCATTTGCAGTTGCTGCAAACTGTGCCTTGTTTCAAGCCTCCAAGCCCTTGTATTGCTGTTCCCTCTGCCTGGAGCGCCCTTCCCCCATTCCGCCTGCCTGGCAGCTTCTCTTCACGCTTCAAGCCCGGCTGCAGCCTCGTCTCCTCGTCTGGCTTTGAAACCTGGCCTCCCTCGTGGGATCCACACCGACTTCGTTGACCTGTTTTACTGCTGGTCACCTCTCACCATCCGTGTGTCTACTGCGGTCACCCACAATTCTCTGCGCTTCCCCCTCAGTGTACTTCACCATGGGCCTTATTTAATGTATCTGTCCCGCCTCCTTGAAGGCAGAACCATACTGCCATGGGCCTCATCATACCATGTTACCCAACTCAGTGTCTAGCACACAGTAGGTGCTCAGTGAATATTGTCAAATAAAAGGAGGGAGGGAGGGGAGGGGGGAGGGAGGGAGGGGAGGGA
>PVJD01009049.1:0-66536 GCA_004026545.1 Mormoops blainvillei
TTTCATTACTTTGCACGTAGCTGTCCAGGTCTCCCAACGCCATTTGTTGAAGAGGCTATTCTTACTACATTTTATGCTTCTGCCCCCATTGTCGAATATTAATTGACCATAGGGATATGGGTTTATTTCTGGGCTCTCTCTTCTGTTGCATTGATCTGTGCGTCTCTTCTTATGCCAGTACCAGACAGTTTTGATTACAATGGCCTCGTAATATAGTTTGATATCAGGTATTGCGATCCTTCCTATTTTGTTCTTCTCCCTCAAAATTGCTGTGGCTATTTGGGGTCGTTTATGGTTCCATATAAATTTTTGAAATGTTTGTTCTATATCTGTGAAATATGTGATTGGTATTTTTATAGGGGTTATGTTGTATCTATAAATTGCTTTGGGTAGTACGGACATTTTGATGATGTTAATTTTTCCAGTCCATGAACATGGCATATGCTTCCATTTATTGGTGTCTTCCTTAATTTCTTTCTTTGGTGTTGTGTATTTTTCTGAATACTGGTCTTTTACCTCTTGGTTAGGTTTATTCCTAGGTACTTTATTTTTCTTGTTGCTGTAGCAGAAGAGATTTCTTTCCTGATCTGTTTCTGAAATTTTGTTGTTAGTATACAAAAATGCCTTCGTTTTCTGAATATTGACTTTGTATCGTTGTTTTGCCAAAGTCACCTATTAGGTCAAGTAGTTTTTTGGTAGTGTCAGTAGGGTTTTCTATGTACACTATCATGTCATCTGCAAACAATGACAGTTTTACTTCCTCCTTTCCAATTTGAATGCCGTTTATTTCTTTTCTTTGTCTGATTGCTGTGGCTAGGACTTCCAATACTATGTTGAATCGAAGTGGTGAGAGCATATATCCTTGTATTGTTCCTGATCTTAGTGGGAAAACTTTTAGTTTTTGCCCGTTGGGTATGCTGTTGGCTATAGGTTTCTCATATATGGCCTTTATTAATTTGAGATATGCTCCCTCTCCTCCCAGTTTGCTGAGTGTTTATTATCATAAATGGGTGCAGTACCTTTTCAAATGCATTTTCTCATCTATTGATATGCTCGTGTGATTTTTATCTTTCCTTTGTTTATGTGAAGTAATACATTTATTGATTTGCAGATACTGCAACATCCTTGCAATCCCACTCGATCCTGGTGTATGATCTTTTTAATGTATTGCGGGGTCTAGTCTGCCAATATTTTCTTGAGGATATTGGCATCTATGTTCATTAGCGATATTGGCATGTAGTTTTCTTTCTTTGTTGTGTATTTTTCTGGTTTTCGGATTAGGAAGATGCTAGCCTCAGAAAAGAGTTTGGGAGTCTTCTCTCTTCTTGCATGTTTCAAGTAGTCTGAGAAGGATAGGGGTGAGCTCTTCCCTAAATGTTTTGTATAAGTCCCCTGTGAAACCGTCTAGTCCTGGGCTTTTCTGTGCTGGGAGTGTTTTGATTTCTGCTTCAGTTTCACCAGCTGTTCTGTCTGATAAGGCTTTCTGCTGTTTCATTCAGTTCTGGAAGATTATATTTTTCTAAAAAATAGTCCATTTCACTCAGGTTTTCACATTTCTTGGCATATAGTTGCTGGTGGTAATTTCTTACAATCCTTTGTATTTCTGTGGTATCAGTTGTAATCGCTGCTCTTTTGTTTCTGATTTTATTTATCTGGTTCCTTTCTCTTTTTTTCTTGGTGAGTCTGCTTAAAGGCTTGTCCATTTTGTTTATCTTTTCAATGAACCAGCTCCTGGATTTATTGATCCTTTGAATTGTTCTTTTAGTCGTCTGTCATTTAATTGTGCTCTGATCTTGGTTATTTCCTTCCTCCTACTCACTCTGAGCTTTGTTTGATGTGCTTCCTCCAGTTCATGTAGATGTTGGGTTTTGTTGTTTATTTGACATGTTTCTGTCTTTTCTAGGTAGGCCCGTTTTACTATGAACTTCCCTCTCAGGACTGCCTTCACTGTGTCCCATAGGTTTTGGGTTGTTGTGTGTTCATTTTCATTTGTTTCAAGAAACTTTTTTATTTCTTCCTTGATCTCATTATTAACCCATTCATTGTTTAATAGCATGCTATTCAGTCTCCATGAATTTGAATGTTTTTTAGTTTTTTCCTTGAGATTGGTTCCTAGTTTCAAGCCCTTGTGGTCCAAGAAAATGCTTGATGTAGTTTCAGTTTTCTTGAACTTGTTGAGGATTGCTTTATATCCTGTCATGCGGCCTATCTTTGAAAATGTTCCATGTACTTTTGAAATCGTGTATTTTGCTTCTTTGGGATGAAATGTTCTACATGTATCAGTTAAGTCCATTTGATCTAGGGCATTATTCAATGCCACAATATCCTTCTTGATATTTTGTTTGGAAGATCTGTCAGTTTTTGTCATGGGGTGTTAAAATGCTCTTGTATAAGTGTGCTGCTGTCTGTCTCTTTCCTGAAGTCCTCAAGATTTTCCTTATATGTTTGGGTGCTTCTATGTTGGGTGCATATATGTTTATAATGGTTATACTTTCTTGATGGATTCTTCCCTTGAGTATTACGAAGTGTCCTTCTGTGTCTTGTTATGGCCTTTGTGTTGAAGTCTATATTGTCTGATATAAGTATTGCTATCCCAGCTTTTTTTTTGTTCCTGTCCATTTGCTTGAAATATTTTTTTCCATCCCTTCACTTTCAGTCTGTGTAGGTCTCTTGTTCTGAGTTGGGTCTCTTGTAGCCAGCATATGTGTGGTTTGTATTTTCTTATCCCTTCTGCTACCCTGTCTTTTGATTGGAGTATTTAATACATTTACATTTAAGGTTATTATTGATAGGTGCTACTCATTGTTGCCTCTTTGTACCTGTGTTCTTCTCTCACTCTCCCTATCCCTCTTCTTAAAGCAGTGTCTATAGCATGTCTTGCAGTGCTGGCTTGGTGGAGGTGTATTCCTTTAGCCTTCTTTTGTCTGGGAAACTCCTTATATCACCTTACATTTTAATTGAGAGCCTAGATGGGCAGAGTAATCTTGGTTGTATGCTTTTGCGTTTGCTTTTCATTGCTTGGAATATTTCTTGCCATTTCCTTCTGGCTTGTAGAGTTATTGTGGAGAAATCAGCTGCCAGCCTTATTGGAGCTCCCATGTATGTTACTTCCTGTTTCTCCCTTGCTACCTTTAAGATTCCCTCTTTGTCTTTAAAATTTGTCATTTTAATTATGATGTGTCTTGGAGTAGGCCTCTATAGGTCATTTTGATTGGGACCCTCTGTGCTTCCTGAACTTATGTGGCTTTTCCCCTCTCCAGGTTAGGGAAGTTTTCTATTGTTATTTTTTCAAAAAGGTTATCTATCTCTTGCTCCTTTTCCTCACTTCTGGTATTTCTATGATTCCAATGTTGCATTTCATTTGCCCTGCAGTTGCCTTAAGCCGTCTTCTTATTTGTTGAGTCTTTTTTGGTGCTACTGCTTACCTGGGTTTTCTTTCTTCCATGTGTTTACACTCCTAGTTCTGTCCTCTGCTTCATTCAGCCTGTTTGTAATTCCTTCTGGTACATTTTTTATATCAGATTTTGTATTCTTCATTTGTTCCTGGTTCTTGTTTATAGTTTCTCTTTCCTTTTTTATTCTGTTGTAGTCTCACTCAGTTTCTTAGAGTTGTCACTGAGTTCCTTAAGTATCCTTATAACCATTCTTTGGAATTCTATATCTAGTAGTTTCCATACCTCCATTTCATTTAGCTCTTTTACTGGGGAATCTTCCATTCCTTTCTCTTTGGGAGCCTTTGTTTGTCTTCCCGTTTTAGGTGACTCTTTTTGTTTGTTTCTGCAATTCCAGATACTCCCCTTTTCCAGCTGTCTTTGTAAGGTGAACTTCTGTTCTATGGGTTCTTTTGGACTCAGTGGTATGGTCTTTTTGATCTCCTTGTCTAGATGCTCTAGTGTTGCCCTTTCTTCTGTTTCCATGGGCTCACTTGTTATATTTGGGCTTTACCTGTTGGTGCCTTCTTTGTTGGTTGGTCCTCCCCTCCAGTGGGTTTTGGCATTTACAACTCACATCTTGTCTTGTATGCTGTTGTACAGGTGTTGGTTAACAGAGCAGTATTACCAGACAACCAAAGCTACGCCAGCGAAAAGAACCCCCCTACCACATCAGCAGTCTCTCAACCGCAATTAGATTATGATTAATAAAGGTGAAGAGAGATTGTGGATAAGATATGACAAAGGCAATATGAAATGACCGAAAGAGGGGAAAATGTTGTTTTGGTGTAATAGGGAGGAGAACTGACAATAGTTGGTAATAGGACCGAGACAAAGAAAGGAAGAGAGCAAAATTTCCAATGTCAGTAAAACACAAAGGGATTGGGAACAATGGGGTAAGAAGAGAGAAGAGTATACTGTGAGGTTTGAAGTAAAATTGAAAAGGTTCTGCACCAGCAGGAACCAAATTGCAGAAGGACCGCAGCAGTGTCAATGGCAATGACAGCTGAATAAAGTTTAATAAAGGTGAAATGGGAATAAGAATATTGTAGAAAAGTGAAAAGTGAATATGAGATGTCTTCCATAAAGAAAAATGATTTTGGGAGGACAGGGAAGCAAACTAATGAGTAAAGAGTAAAGCCCAGGATGAGAGAGGGGGTAAAAAAGAAAAAAGAGTGGAGAGAGAATACAATGGAATAAAATTCCTGACTCAACTGATAAGGGACAGGGCAAAGGTAAAATGGAGTAAGACAGCAGGAGAGTGTTCTGTAGGATTTAAAGTACAAAGAAGTAGTGAAGAAATAGCCATTCCTTTGGACAAGTATAGCAGTCACTGTGATATTTCACCCAACTAGGAAAATTTATTTTCAATTATGACTGCTAATACATTAGTAAAATTAAAATAATTTTAAAGCTCATGAATAGTACCAAAATAATAAATTATTAATTGAATGCTCTAGTGACCATCACAAGCAAGTATTAAGATTTCTTTTTTAGGAGTATATATAATTTGTGGTTATAAAATAATATAGCCATTTATTTTGGAGACTTTTATGATAGCATTATTTTATGAAGCACTTGATCAGTACATTTAAGTATGTAATAGTTTGTAACATTTTTGCCAAATAATCTCCTCCCAAATTATCTTTCAATACTCCTCATGCATTTTGTTGTATATTTTTTTACATTCGTGATCCAGTATCATTTGAGGATTGATTTAACAGTTGAAACACACACACACAAAAACCATTGGGGACTAAATATGGTAAATTAGTTAGATGATCAAATTGGTATACCTTATAAGGCTGATTTTCTTGCATGTCTCAAAAATAGAGAGGTGGAATGTTTTCAAAGAAACTGAGAAAAATGTAACTCAGTACAACCCTAAGTGGAGTCTGCCAAGATGTGTTAAAAAATGATGGTTGAAAAAAATATCTGTGGAAGATTGACATCAGTAAAATGGCAGAACAGGAAGCACTAGGCCCATGTTCCCCCACAGAGACAGTGCATTAACAATATACAGACCAAAACATGTTTGTACAAATTTTAGAAACTAGTTGAGAAACTGCAGTACCCAGACCAACACAGAACTTGGAAGACACTCCATCAAAAGGAATAGGAAAGTTTCTGAAATTTTGAATGCCTCTGTCTTTTATACCGTCACACAGTGTAATCAGGAGGAAATCCTCCTATATAGTAGTTCTTCCCTTGGAACAAAAAGTGGACTACGTGTCCAACATTTTAGCTTGTCAGAGACTAGCTGCTGCACTAGTTTCTGTTTTAGGGTGCCGACAACGGTGGCTTAGTTTGGAAGCCTCAGAAAATAGATATGAGTGCTACAGTATGTTAGAGTAGCCTAGAGCTACACTTCCATAGGCAGATGGCAGGGGAGAAAGAGATTATGGGCTCCTGAGATGAAATGGGTAACCACATTGGAAAATAAGACAGTTAAAACACATCCCGAGAAAAGTTCAGAATGACTGGTCTGATTGGTGAAGGTGTCCTGCATAAAGCCAGTCAGTTACAAAGACTGAGGGGAGGTGTTTTCATTTGTTTGTTTGTTTTGGCAAATGCCAATATGGAAAAAAAAAAAGATCACCAGACATATAAAGAAAAGGGGACATATGGCTCAAAGGATCAAAACAAAGCTGCAGAATTCTGCCATAAAGAAACACAGATATCTGAACTTCCAGACTTCCAGACAAAGAATTGAAAAACTCCCTTAAGGAATATGAGTTATGTTTGAAATTTTGCTGCTTATGTTTTTCTTCTAGGATTTTTATTGTTTCAGGTCTAACATTTAAGTCTGATTCATTTTGAATTTATTCTTGTGAGTGGTGTATAAAGATGGTCTAGTTTCGTTTTTCTGCATGCGTCTGTCCAATTTTCCCAACACCATTTATTAACTAAACTGTCTTTAGCCCATAGTATGTGCTTGCTTCCTCTATCAAATATTAATTAATTATAAAGGTGTGGGTTTATTTCTGGGCTCTCTATTCTGTCTCCTGAGGCAAGGGCAACAAAAGAAAAAATAAACAAATGAGAATACATCAAACTAAAGTTTTTGCACAGCAAAAGAAAACATCAGCAAAATAAACAACCACCAGAATGGGAAAACATATTTGCCAATACATCTTATTAGTGGTTAATGTCCAAAAATTATAAAGAACTTACAAAATTCAATACCAAAAAAACAACAAATTCCATTAAAAAATGGGCAAAGGACCTGAATAGACACATCTCCAAAGAGGACATACAGATGGTCCATAGACATATGCAAAGATGCTCACTGTCACTAATCACCAGATAAATGCAAATCAAAACCACAATGTGAGATAGCATCTCACACCTGTCAGAATGGCTATCATCAATAAATCAGCAATGAACAAGTATTGGTGAAGATGTGGATAAAGGGGAACATTTGCACTGTTGGTGGGACTGCAGACTGGTGCCACCACTGTGGAAAGCAGTATGGAATACCTCGAAAAATGAAAAATGGGTTTGCGTTGTGACCCAGCGATCCCATGTCTGGGAATATACCCAAAAGAACCCAATACACTAAATTGAAAGAACATAGGCACCCCAATATTCACCACAGCATTATTTATAATCGCTAAGATATGGAAGCAGCCCAACTTTCCATCAGTAGATGAGTGGATAAAACAACTGTGAAACATATACTCAATAGAATACTACTCAGCAATAAAAAAGAAGAAAATTTTACCCTCTGTGACATTGTGGATGGACCTGGAGATCATTATGCTCAGTGAAATAAGCCAGTCAGAGAAAGACACACACCATATCATTTCACCCGTGTGGAATCTAATGAACAAACTGAACTAACAAGCAAAATACAGATG
Organism: Mormoops blainvillei; assembly: GCA_004026545.1. Classification (NCBI taxonomy): domain Eukaryota; kingdom Metazoa; phylum Chordata; class Mammalia; order Chiroptera; family Mormoopidae; genus Mormoops; species Mormoops blainvillei. The sequence goes on from PVJD01009049.1 coordinate 7,292, forward strand.
GACTAATAGATAGCGGGATGACAGCTAAGGGGTGGGGATGGTAGGGAGTGGAGGGATTGAGCAAAAAAGAAGTCGTCGTGGGTATGGACAATATTGCGGTGATTGGGAGTGGGGGAGTATAAGGGAGTATAATGGTAATGGAAAAAACACAATAAAAATATGACAAAAAAAGGAAGTTCAGTGAGATAAAAGAGAACACAAATGAACTACTAAGCAAAACCAGGATAACCAAGTTCTGGAGCTGAGGAATACAGTGATTGAACTGAAAAATTTATTAGGCTCGACAGCACACTTGATCATGCAGGAAAAAGAAATAGCAAAGGGAAAGACAGATTATTTGCAATCATCAAGTCAGAGAAGAAAAAAGAAAAAAGCAAAAAAAAGTGAAGGGAGTTTAACGGGCTTTGGGGACATTGTCAAGTGGATCAAGTGGACTAATATATGTGTTATGAGAGACCCAGAAAGAAAACAGAGAAAGTGGCAACAAAATTACTTGAATAGTTAATGGTTGAAGACTTCCCAAATCAGAGGAAATAAATGAACATACAAATTAAAGGGGTCTAACAAACTTTCACTAGAATAAACCCAAAAACTCACTCTGAAACACATTGTAATCACACCATCAAGAGTTGAACAGAATCTTGAAATCCATGAGAGAAAAGCCTCTTTTTATACAAGTGTACTTTTATAAGAATATTCAGTTTTCTCAGCAGAAACTTTTAGGCCCAAAGGCAGTAGGATGATACACAAAGTGCTGAAAAAGAAAATCACCAGCCAAGTATACTATATCTGCAAAACTGTCCTTCAAAAAGAGATTTTACGGCTTTTCCCAGGTAAACAAAAATTCAGGGAGTTCATTAGACCTGCCATACAGAAAATACTAATAGGCTTTCTTGAAGTTGAAAAGAAAGACAACTAATCATCAACATGATGTTATATGAAAATATAAAGTTTCCAGAAAAAGAAAATGCACAGACAAATATAGTAACCTGTATTGTAATTTTTGTGCATAAGTCTACATTTAATTCTTGCATGGAATTTAAACTAAAAATATTTTTCAAAATCCTGTCAATCTATGTTAACAGGTTATACAGCACATATTGGTGTTAGTTTGTGAGAATAAGTGGGTTGGTGGAGTTCTAAAGGAGTAGAGCTTTGTTATATGAAAGAATTTTAGTATTTTTTCTATTTTTTAAATTATATTTTATTGATTATGCTTTTACAGTTATCCTGATTCCCCCCCACCTTTACCTCCCTCCAGCCAGCACCCTCCTACTCCCTCAAGCAGTCCCCACACCATTGTTCATGTCTATAGGTCATGTGTGTAAGTTCTTTGGCTACTCCATTTTCTATACTGTACTTTACATCCCCATGGCTGTTGTATAATTACCTATTTGTACTTCTTAATGCCCTCACCTCTTCGCCCATTCTCCTCCCCGCTCCCATATGGCAACCTTCCAGTAACTAACTTCTTTTCTCTTGCTTTTAGGAGTCTCTCTTTATCTTTAACCTTTGGCTTTTTAATAATAATGTGTCTTGGAGTGGATCTCTTTGCATCCATCATAATTGGGACTCCCTGTGCTTCCAGGACTTGCATGTCTATTTCCTTCACAAAATTAGGGATGTTTTCTTTCACTATTTTTTCATATAGATTTCCATTTTCTCGCTCTTTCTTTTCTCCTTCTGGAATTCCTATGAGGTGAATGTTGGACCTCTTAAAGTTATCACAGAGGTTGTTTATACTATCCTCATTTTTTGGATTCTTTTTTCTTCTTCTTGTTCTGATTAGTCGTTTTTTGCTTCCTTAGGTTCCAAATCATTGATTTGATTCTTGGCTTCATCCATTTTCCTGTTGTTTCCCTATAAATCGTTCTTCATTTCAGTTAGTGTATCTTTCATTTCTGACCGGGTCTTTTTTCTGCTGCTGAGGTCCTCACTAAGTTCCTTGAGCATTCCTTGCGCATCCTCTGCATCTGCTAGATTGCTTATCTCCATTTTGTTTAGCTCTTTTTCTGGAGCTTTGATCTGTTTTTCCATTTGGGCCATGTTTCTTTGTCTCCTCCTTTTGGCAGCTGCCCTGTGTTTGTTTCTATGTATTAGGTAGAGCTGCTTTCGCTCTGTGTCTTGGTAGTGTGACCTAATGTAGTAGGTGTCCTGTAGGGTTCAGTGGCACATCCTCCCCTCTCATCCAAGCTGGGTACTCCAGGTGTGCCCTTTGTGTGGGTTGAGTACACCCTTCTTTTGTAGGTGAGCCTTGGTTGCTGTTGGCAGATCAGTGGGAGGGATTTAGCCTGGTAAGTCAGCAGCAAAGACTGGCTGTGACCACTTACTCCCAACCTCAGCCCTCTGTGGAGGATCAGTTGTGCAGGGGCAGGGTGATGGTGCTCTGATGTGGTCTGTAGCTGTCCACCAGATGCATTGGCCTTGGGGTTTCCTGGGTGGTGCAAGCCAAGGTTAGCCCCTACCTGTGTTTTTCCCGAGGCATCCTGCTTGAGGTGCACAGCAATCTGAGGTGGCTGCTGCTTGTGCTGGGCTTGGAGATTCCCAGGTAAAGTCAAGCTGGGAATCTAATCTGTCTCAGTGAAGACAGCTGTTGCTTGTTTGATAGGATTTAGGAACCAAGATGAGCCAGTCTTATGGAAAAGCAGCTTGGGTGGGCCTGTTATTAGGTGGGTTAGAGCCCCCGTGGAACTCCTAGGTGGGTCACACAGTGTTAACCAAGTTGATGGCGTTCTAGATACGGCACCAGCTGACTAGTCTGTGGTGGGGAGCATCAGCAAAGGGACAATGGCCTCTGCTAACCCCAGTGCCAGACACTTCAGTCTCTCCCTGTATCCCACTGGTGCCCTTCAAGCTGCCACCTCGGTGTTGGAGCTTAGAGGGAATGAGTCTGAGTAGGTGTGCCTGTGTGTGGGTTCCCTAAGAGGAACTGCTTAGGGCTCTAGCAACCTTCTCCACTGAATCAGTCCCCACTGGTTTTTGTACCCAGAAGTTGTGGGGACTTATCTTCCTGGGCTGGGGGGTCCTTGCTCCGGAGACATCCCTCCTGAGGTTTTATCCATGTGGGTGTGGGGCTCGCCTGTTATGCAGCCACGCCCCTTCTACCAGTCTGGATGGATGTGGTTTCTTCAATTTTGTATTTGTCAAGACTTCATTCAACTCAATTGCTGATGTTCCTGAGTGATGGTTGTTCTATATTTCAGTTGTAACTTTGATATGATTGTTCAAAGAGGTGAGCTGTGTCTGCCTGTGTCACCATCTCGAATGGAAGCCGATCAAGAATTTCAGTTTTTATCACTTTGTAATAGATTATTTTGATTTGAAGATGTTGTATGTAATTCCTTTAGTAACCTCAAAGAAAATATCTAGTGTATACACAAATGGAAACAGAAGCAAATCAAAGCATGTCACTACAAAAAAAAAAAAATCAATTAAATATAAAGGAAGGCAGTAAAAGAAAAATGGGGCTGTAAAAGAAGGAGTGACCAAAAAGCTACAAGACATGGACCACAACTAACAAAATGGCAATAGTAGGACATTCCCTGTTAGTATTACTTTAAATGTAAATAAATTATACTCCCCATTCAAAAGGCTGAATGGATTTTAAAAAAAAAAAAAAGCATTTAACTATTTGCTGTCTACGAGAGACTCACTAAAGCTCTAAGGACACACAGGCCGAAAGTAAAAAGGATAGAAAAAGATATTCAATGTATATACTAACCAAAAGAGAACCAGGGTGGATCAGATAAAATAAACTTTAAATCAGAAACTGTTACAAGAGACAAAAGGGACATTCTATGATAAAAAGGATAAATTCACCAGGAATGTATAACAATAAAATATTTATGCATAAAATGTCAGCATTCCTAAATATGTAAAGCAAATATTGACAGAATTGAAGGGAAAAATCAATAGCAATACATATAGGGTTGCTATCTGAAGGCTTTACTACCCAGATTTGGTAGTGGATACAACATTGAGATAGAACACCGTGAATGAAACAGAGGAGTCTAACAACACTATAGACTGATTAAACCCAACAGATACAGAACACTCCACCCAACAACAGCAGAGTATACATTCTTCTCAAGGGCATATAGAATATTTCAGGATAGACTGTATGTTAGGCCACAAAACAATTCTTAGCAAATTTAAAGATTCATATTTTATGGTATGAGTTTTCTGATCCTGTTGGAATGATACTAGAAATCAGTAGCAGAAGGCAAACTGATAAAACCCACAAATACATAAAAAATAACATATTCTTGAAAACCCACAGAGCAAAGAATAAATCAAAAGGGAAATTAGAAAATAACTGACAAATGAAAATGAAAGCATATATTGAAACAATGGTATACAGTCAAAATAGTGCTAGGAGGGAAATTTATAGCTGTTAATATATTTAAAAAGGAGAAAGATGTCATATCAACAACTTAACATTATTCCTCAGGGAACTAGGAAAAGGAGAATGAACTAAATCCAGAGTTGGCAGAAGGAAGGAAACAATAAAGATTAAAGATAATTAAAACAGAAAATAGAAAAACAATAGAAAAAACTGAAACTAATGAGTCTGAAAAGATTTTAAAAAATTAAGAAACCCCTAGCTAAATTGAGGAGAAAAGAGAGAAGACACAACTAATATCAGAAATGAAATGGGATGTTAGAACAGTGTCACAGAAATAAAAAGGACTATAAGAATACTATGAAAAATTGTATGCCAACAAATTGGATAATCTGGAAAAGGATGAATGCCAAAAATCATACAACCTATCAAGACTGAATCATGAGGAAATGGAAAATCTTAACAGACCAATAATTAGTAAGGAGATTGAGTTAGTATTCAAAAAGCTTGCTGGCAAAGAAAATCCTAGTACCTGATAGCATCACCAGAGTATTCTACCAAACATTTAAACAACTCACCTTAATCTTCCTCAAACTCTTTCAACAAGTTGAAAAGGATGCAGCACTTCCAAACTCCTTCTATGATACTAAAGCCAGATGTGGACACAAAATAAAACTCCAGACCAATACCCCTGATAAGTTATGCAAAAATCCTAAAGAGTATTAGCAAACCAAATTAAACAGCACATTTAAAAGATTATACGCTATGATGAAGAGGAATGCAAGGTTCCTCTTCATCAAGAAAAACAAAATCAATGTAATATACCACACTAATGGAATGAACAAACCACATAATCAGCATTTGACAAGATTTCAGCACCTTTTCATAATAAAAATACTCATCAAACTAGGAATAGAGGAAATGGAAATAGACACAAAAAAATAAACAAATGCATACAGAAGAAATAGAAGGAAAAGTATTACTTTTTTATTATTCATTCTGAAAGATTCTTCATATTTTAACTGGTATATTTGGAGTATATTAAAATGGTTATTGATTAAAAAAAGTAAAATGGTTATTGATGTAGTTGGGTTAATATGTACCTTATGCATTACTGTTTTCTATTTATTGTTCTTGTTATTTGTTTCCCTTTATGTTTTCCACTATCTGCTTTTTTTTGTTTGTTTTAATTAAGCTTATTATATGCATGAATTTAAGCTTAATAGATGAGTGAATTTTTTCACCTCTCCTAATTATTAAATATACTTTTCTTTTTTAAGGCAATCATGCTTAATTTTGCAATATATATTTACAACCAGTTCAAGTTCACTTTCAAATAACATTCTACCATTTCATAGAGAGGTGAAATAACAGTTTTTCCAATTCTGCTGTCTGATCCCTTAAAACATTATTGTTATTTATGTCACCAGAAGGATATAGTCATTGAGTACCTTGTTGCTGTTATTATTTTGAATAATATGTTACCAATTAAAAATAAGAAAAAGGATTTGTATTTTAACCTTAATTTATTTTTTGTCTAATACTTTTTATGTAGATCACAGTTTCTGACCTGTATCATATTACTTGGCTCTAAAGAACTTCTTTGAAACAATCTTGAATATTAGGTTTAATAAGGGTAAATTCACTGAATTATTGTTTGGTGAAAAAGTATTTCTCCTTCCCATGTGATAATTTCATAGAATACAGAATTCCATGTTGCCTTTTTGTTTCAACATTTTGAATATTTCACCCCTTTCCATTCTTCTGTAGTTTCTGAAGAGTAGTGCAATATAATTCTTATTCTTGCTCCTTTGTATGTAAGGTATTTTGTGCACTGGCTGCTTTGTTGTTTTAAAAGTTAAAATTTTTTAAATTTTTCAATTACTGTTGATATTCAGTATTTTTTTAGTTTCATGTGTACAGCAAGCATAGTGGTTAGACATTGATATGACTTATAAAGTGATCTCCCTGTTAAGTCTAGTAATCATTTCACACCAAACATAGTTATTACAATATTATTGCTGTATTCCCTGTGCTGTACTTTATATCCTTGTGACTGTTTTTTAACTGCCAATTTCTCCTTCATAATACCTTCACTTTTTTCAGCTAGACTCCCTACCCCCTCCCATCTGGCAAACATCAGTTTTTTCTCTGTACCTGTGAGTTTGTTTCTGTTTTTGTTTGTGTATTAATTTTGTTTTTTAGATTCCCAATATGAGTGAAATCATAGTATTTGACTTTCTCCATATGACTTATTTCACTTAGCATCATACCCACTTGGTCCATCTATGTTATAAATGGTTAAGATTTCATTATTTTTTATGGCTGAGCAGTATTCCATTGTATATATGTACCTCTTGTCTTTATCCAGTCGACTGTCGATGGACATTTAGGACGCTCCCATATCTTGGCTATTGTAAATGATGCTGCAGTGAACTTAAGGATGTAAATATTTCTGCAATGAAAACTTTTTAATTTTTTTATTTTAAAGATTTTATTTATTTATTTTTAGGGAGACAAGAAGTAGGGAGAAAGAGAGGTAGAGAAACATACATGCATCAGAGAAACACTGATTCATTGCCTCTTGCACATGCCCCAGCCATGGACTGGGCCACCTGTGCCTGACCAGGAGTTGAACTGGTGACCTTCCACCTTGCAGGATGATGCCCAACTAAGCCATACCAGTCAGGGCCCTGCAATGAAAATATTGAATTAGTGTTTCATGTTTCTTTGAATAAATAACCCAGAAGAGGTATTGCTGGGTCAGTGGCAGTCCATTTTTAATTTTTTGAGAAACCACCATACTCTTTTCTATAGTGGCTGCACCAATTTACAGTCCTGCCAACAGTGCATGAGAGTTCCCTTATTTTGCCACATCCGTACCAAAGCCTGTTTTTTGTTGATTTATTGATGGTAGCCGTTTTGACAGGTGGGAGATGATATCATTGTGGTTTTAATTTGCATTTCTCTGATGATTAATCAGTGACATTGAGCATCTTTTCATATGTCTACTGGCCATCAGTATGTTATTTTTGGAGAAATGACTACTCAGGTTCTCTGCCCATTTTTTAAATTGGGTTGTTTGTCTTTTTGTTGTCTTTTTGTTGTTAAGTTGTATGAGTTCTTCACATATTTTGGATATTAGTCCCTTAATTGATGCATAATGGGCAGATATCTCCTCTCGTTTAGTAGATTGTCTTTTTCTTTTGGTGATAATTCTTTTGCTGTGCAAAAACAGTTTAGTTTGTTGTCCCACTTCTGTATGTTTTCTTTTTTTCCTTGTCCAAGGTGACATATTCAAAAAAAAAAATTACTGAAAGCAATGTCAGATTTTACTGCCCGTGTTTTCTTCTGAGAGTTTTATGCTTTCAAGTCTTACATTCAAGTCTTCATTCTGTTTTGAGTTTATTCTTATATATGGTGTAAAAAAGTGGTCTACATTCATTTTTTTGCATGTATCTGTCCAGTTTTCTCAATATCATTTATTGAAGACGTGTCTTTACCCCGTTGTATATTCCTGCCTCCTTATTCATAGATTAATTGGCTGGATGGTATGGTTTTATTTCTGAGATATCTATTACGTTTCATTGATCTATGTGTCTATTTTAATGCCAGGACCATTCTGGTTTGATTACTGTAGCATTGTAGTATAATTCGATATCAGATGGTGTGGTATCTCCAACTTTGTTCTTTCTGAAGATTGCTTTGACTGTTGGGCCTTTTGTGGTTCCATACAAATTTTTGGATTATTTATTCTAGTTGTGTGAAAAATGCCCTTGGTATTTTGATAGGAGTTGCATTGAATCTATAGATTGCTTTCAGTATTACGGTCATTTTAACAATGTTAAATTTTCCTGTCAATGAGCATGGCGTATACTTCCATTCATTTGTATCTTTCTCAGTTTCTTCAATGTGTTTTGAGTACAAACTTTATCTCTTTGGTTTGATTTATTACTAGATACTTTATTTTGTTTGTTGTTATTGGAATTTTAAATGGAGTTGCTTTCTTAATTTCTCTTCTGTTCACTCTTGGTGCATAAAAAGAAACTGATTCCTGAATATTAATTTTATATCCTGCTATTTTACTGAATTCATTTATCACTTTTAATAGTTCTTGTGGAATATTTAGTTTTCTAAATAGAGTATCATGACTTCTGCAAATAATGACAGTATTTTTTATTGTTTTCTTTTTTCTTTTAAAATTTATTGTTGTTCAGGTACAGTCATCCCAACATTTTCCCCATTGCTCACCCCTACCTGTCTCCACCTCTATTGCTGCAGTCAATCCCCCACAATTGTCCATGTCCATAAATCCTCTTTTCATGTTCCTTTACTTGTCCGTTCCCCTTCTTTCCCTCGTTATCTCCCTCCTCCCTCCCATCTGGTCACTGTCATTTTGTTCTTTATTTCCAAGTCACTGGTTCTATTTTGCTCATCTGTTTGTTTTGTTGATTAGGTTCCACTTGTAGGTGAGATCATATGGTATTTGTCTTTTACCACCTGGCTTATTTCACTTAGCATAATGGTCTCCAGTTCCATTCATGCTGTTGCAAAGGGTAGTAGTTACTTCTTTTTTTCTGCTGTGTGGTATTGCACTGTGTAAACATACCAAAGTTTTTTGATCTACTCATCTACTGATGGACACTTAGGCTGTTTCCAGCACTGGGCTATTGTAAATAATACTGCTATAAACACTGGGGTTCATAGGTTCTTTTGAATTGGTGTTTCAGGATTCTCAGGGTGTAGTTCCAGCAGTGGGATCGCTGGATGGAAAGGCAGTTCCAGTTTTAATTTTTTTAGGAACTACTATAGTGCTTTCCACAGCAGCTGCACCAATCTGTATTCCCACCAAGAGGGTGCTAGGGTTTCATTTTCTCCATAGCCTTGCCAGCACTTGTTTGTTGATTTATTAACGATGGCCATTCTGACTGGTGTGATGTGACATCTCATTGTGGTTTTAGTTTGCATCTCTCTAATGGCTAGTGATGTTGAGCATTTTTTCATGTGTTTGTGGGCCCTCAGTATGTCCTCCTTGGAGAAGTGTCTGTTCATGTCCTTTGCCCATTTTTTAATTGGACTACTTATCTTCCTGGAGTTGAGTCATTTGAGTTCTTTATATATTTTGGAGATCGAACCCTTGTCTGTGGTATCATTGGCAAACATGTTTCCCCTTATGATTGGTTACGATCCTTTGTATTTCTGTGGTATCAGTCATATTTTCGCCTCTTTCATTTCTAATTTTATTTACTTGGGTCCTCTCTCTTTTTTTCTTGATGAGCCTGCTTAAAGGCTTGTTGATTTTGTTTAACTTTTCAAAGAACCAGCTCCTGGATGTATTGATCCTTTGAATTGTTTTTTTGGTCCCTGTGTCATTTAATTCTGCTCTGATGTCGGCTATTTCCTTCCTTCTACTCACTCTGGGTTTTGACTGATGTTGTTCCTCTAGTTTTTATACGTGTAAGATCAGGTCATTTATTTGAAATGTTTCTCTCTTTTTTAGGTTGGCCTGTATTGCTACAAACTTCCATCTTGGGCCTGCCTTCGCTCTTTCCCATAGATTTTGGTTTGTTCTGTATTCATTTTCATTTGTTTCAAGAAACTTTTTGATTTCTTCCTTGAGATCATTGTTTACCCAACCAAGTTTAATACCATGTTATTCAGTTTCCATGTATTTGACTGTTTTTGAGTTTTTTCTTTGAGGTTGGTTTCTAGTTACAAGCCATTGTGATGCAAGAAAATGCTTGATATGATTTCAGTTTTCTTTAATTTGTTGAGGCTTGTTTTAAGTCCTGTCATGTGGTCTGTCTTTGAAAATGTCCCTTGTATATTTGAAAAGAATGTATATTTTGCTTCTTTGGCGCTTTAGGTCCTGTTTATATCAGTTAAGTCCATTTGATCTAGAATGTTATTCAGTACCACAGTGTCCTTGTTGATTCATTGTTTCGAAGATCTGTCCATTTGTTGACAGTGGGGTGTTAAAAACCCCTACTATAAGTGTGCTGCTGTTTATATCTTTCTTGAAGTTCTCCAAGATTTTCATTATATATTTGGGTACACCTATGTTGGGTGCATATATGTTTACAATATTTATAGCTTCCCAATGGATTCTTCCCTTTAGAATTATGAAATGGCCTTATTTGTCTCTTTTCATGGCCTTTGTTTTGAAATCTGTTTTTGTCTGATATAAGTGTTGCTACCCTGGCCTTGTTTTCCTGTTAATTTGTTTGGAATATTCTTTTTCCAACCCTTCACTCTCAGTCTGTGTAGGTCCTTCGTTCTGAGGTCAGTCTCTTATAGACAGCATATGTGCGAGTCATGTTTTCTTATCCATTCAAGTACCCTATGTCTTTTGATTGGAGCGTTTAATCCATTTACACTTAATGTTACTACTGAAAGGCACTTTATTCATTGCCATTTTTCCTTTTGTACCTGTGTTCCTCTCTCTCTCACTCTGTACCTTCATCTTCTCAAAGCAGCCCTTTTTAGCATGCCTTGCAATGCTGGTTTGGTGGAGATGTGTTCTTTTAACCTTCTTTTGTCTGGGAAACTCCTTATTTCACCTTCCATTTTAAATGACAACCTTGCTGGGTAGGGTAGTCTTGGTTGCAGGCCTTAACCTTTCATTGCTTGGAATATTTCTTGCCATTCTGGCTTGTAGTGTTTCTGTGGACAAGTCAGCTGCTGGCTTTTTCGGAGCTCCCTTGTATGCTACTGTTTGTTTCTTTCTTGCTACTTTTACAGTTCTGCATTTTGAAAATTTGTCATTTATACGTGATGTGCCTTGGAGTAGGGCTCTTCAGGTTCATCTTGATCGGGACACACTGTGCTTCCTGAACTAACGTGGCTTTTCCCCTCTCCATGTCAGGGAAGTTTTCCATCATTGTTTTTTCCAGAGGTTTTCTGTCCCTTGCTCCTTTTCTTCTGATATTTCTGTGATTTGTATGTTTTTTCATTTCATGCTGTCTTGAAGTTCTCTTTAGCTATCCTCATACCTTTGAGTCTATTTTCCATGCTGGTGCTCTACCTGGGTATTTTTTTTCTACCGTGTCTTCCAGTTCACTGATTTGGTCCTCTGCTTCATCCAGCCTACTTGTAATTCCGCAGTGTATTTTTTATATCAGATTTTGTATTCTTCATTTCTTCCTGGTTCTTGTTTATAGTTTTTATTTCTTTTTTCATGCTGTTGTAATTGCCACTCAGTTCCTTGTAGCTGTCACTGAGTTCTTTGAGCATCCTTATAAACCATTCTTTTGAATTCTATGTCTGATAGTTTGCTTGCCTCAATTTCATTTAGTTCTTTTACTGGGGATTATTCCATTCCTTTTGATTTTGGGATCTTTCTCTCCACATTTTAGATGTCTGTTTTGTTTGTGTCTGCATCTCAGGTTGCTCTGCTTTCCCTACCTGTCTTCTTGGGGTTGACTTATGTGTTAGGAGCTCTGTGGGTCTCAGTGATGCAATCTCTTTGATCTGGTCTGGATGCTTTTGGGTTGCCCTTTCTCCCGTTTGTGTGGGCTCTGTTGTTGTACTTGGGTTTTACTTGTTGGTGGCTTCTTTGTTGTGGATTTTCCCCTCCAGCCGGCTTACTGGTAGTCACAACTCCCATGTTGTGCTGTATGTGCACATTTTGAAGTGTCCTCTGCGTACTTCAGCTCCCAAACTTCATGTCAGCCTAGATTCTGTTGGCCATTCACTTTTGGAAGATCAGCTGTTTTTCCTAGTTGGGGGCATGAGGAAGTTGGGTTAGTTCCACTTACTTCACTGCCGTCTTCCAATTTCATTCTTTTTAATATTGAATGATATTCCTTTGTTTATACATAGCACATTTTATTTATCATTTGCATTAGTTCCATCTTTTAGCTGTTACTGAGTATTCCTGCTATGAAAATTGGTGTTCTGTCGAAGTCTTTGCTTTCAGTAACTTTGCATATATATGCAGAATTGGAATTCCTTGATTTATGGTAATTCTATGTTTAATTTTTTGAGGAACCTCCCCATTTTTCACAGTCTCTGTACCATTTTACATTCCCACTGATTTCTGACATATTGTCCAGGACTTGTTATTGTATTTTCTGTATGTATGGGTTCTTTAGGAGATATATCATTGTGATTTTGATTTGTATGTTGTGATAGTGAATGTCCTTTATGAGCTATTTGCATATCTTTGGAGAAATGTATATTGTAGTCCTTTGCTTATTTTACAAAATCTATTTGTTTATTTTTTGTTACTGAATTTAGGAATTGTTTATATATTCTAGGTTTCAATCTTTTGCAAGTATTTTTTTCCCATTCTGTGACTTGGTATTTCACTCTGTTAACAGTGTTCTTAGATGTAAGAAAGTTTTTAATGTTGATGAAATTTATTTTATCTGTTTTTCTCTTATTACCTTTGCTTCTGGTCTCATATCAAAGAAGCCATTGCCAAATTCAGTGTCCTGAAGCTTTTCCTCTTGTTTAATTTTTCAAATGTTCATTAGTTTTAACTATTTCATATAGGTCTTTGGTTTTGAATTAATTTTTGTATTTGGCATTAGGTTCTAACCTAATTTTTTGCATGTGGATATCCAGTTTTCCCAGCACCATTTTTTTGATGAGAGTGTCTTTTCTCCCATTTGGAGGTCTTGGCACCCTTGACAAATATCACCTGATCATATATGAATCTGTCCAGAAAGTATCCAGCCACACACTATGAAAAATAGAAACATTTATTCAAGAATATACAAGAAGCATTGTACATAGGACAGTGACACCTCAGTCCCCTTTAGAGTAGACACCTTGGGACCTCACACAGTTCTCCCAGTTGACATCTGCTGCTCTGTCATATTTTCTTGAATCTCATCTACAGTCTGAAATTTCCTTTCAAAGGTGATTTTAGTTTTGGGAAAAGCCAGAAATCACAATGCACCAAATCACTTTTATTTTTCACCAATTTAAAATCTTATATTAGAATATAGAATGTGGGAGATTATGTATATAAAGTTTTATTGGAATTATGAACTTAACCCAGTAGGTGGTTGTAAAATTCCATTCATCCACAAAAGTACAATTTAGACATTCCTCAACTTTAGATGCCTATAATTTTCTATTTATTTGAAATTTCATTGTAGAAAATGATAACTAAGAGTGCTAATAGGAAACTAATGAAGAGCTTTAAAGAGAAAATAGATCATGTTGGCTGTTAGGTGGAGACAGGATTGAAGGGATAAACAAGTAGATATTAGAGAATAATTAGAAAACTCTTTAGTGAAATAAGATAGTGAAATTTGCATTTAGGTGAAATAAAGTAGTAATTTGCGTTAGGATCATAGCCATAGGATTAGAAGTGGCCTATTCAGAAAATATTTTGGAGGTAAAATTGATGAGACTTGGTAATAGATCTATTATAAAAGTTGGGATGTCCAGATTACCTCTCAGGTTTCTGACTTTTTCAATTTGATGAACGTCGGTAGCATTCACTCAAAGTATGTTGCAGGAGATCTAGGTTTGAGCTGCCTCATCTAATAAAGTTTGTTTCAGGTATTAAAAACAAGTGCATATGGAAGACATTGTTATAAGGGACCCAGAACTCAGCAGAGAAGTCTGAGCTAGATATATAGATATGGGAGTCATTAGCTTGTATTGACTAAATCTGAATTTGGGAAACTTTAGCATTTAATAATCATTTGTGTGAAGATGTACCAGCAATAAAGAGTGATAGTGAAGAGAGAAATAGAAGGAAAAGTAGTGGAAATTGGTGTCCCAGAAACCACGGAGGGAGTATTGCAAAAGGTAGGAATGGTTAATAGTACCCAGATATTGCTCTGAAAGGTCAGGTTTGTCCTTCCAGGCTCATATGTTTATTTTCATAACTAACTTGTCATATCTGTGGTAGAATTACACATGATTTTGTATCCTAGTTTTTATTATTTTTACTTAATTTGTTATTAATATTTTTGCTCATAATCTTTAGTCTACTGAGTGGATATGAACATGACTTAATCATTTCTCTCTTGCTAGGCAATGAAATTACTTGTACATTTTTATTCTCTTTTTTTTGGCATTTTATTTTTTTTATTTTATTTTATTTATTTTATTTTTAAAGTATATTTTATTGATTATACTATTACAGTTGTCCCCATTATTTTCCCCCTTCATCCCCCTTCACCCTGTACCACCACCCTCCAGTATTCCCATACCTAGTTCAAGTCCATAGGTCGTACATATAAGTTCTTTGGTTTCTCCATTTCCTATACTCTTTTTAACCTCCCCTTGTCTATTTTGTACTTGCCATTTATGCCTCTTATTCCTTGTACGTTTTCCCCCATTCTCCCCTCTCCTGGATGATAACCCTCCGTGTGATCTCCATTTCTGTGATTCTGTTCCTGTTCTAGTTGTTTGCTTAGTTTGTTTTTGTTTTTTACATTCAGTTGATTGTTGTGAGTTTGTTGTCATTTTACTATTCACAGGTTTGACCTTTTTCTTGGATAAGTCCCTTAACATTTCATATAATAAGGACTTAGTGATGATAAACTCCTTTAATTTTACTTTATCTGGTAAGCACTTTATCTGCTCTTCCATTCTAAATGATAGCTTTGCCGGGCAGAATATTCTTGGATGTAGGCCCTTGTCTTTCATGACTTTGAATACTTCTTTCCAGCCCCTTCTTGCCTGTAAGAGTCCTTTCAAGAAATCAGCTGATAGTCTTGTGGGAACTCCTTTGTAGGTAACTCTCCCCTTTTCTCTTGCTGCTTTTAAGAATCTCTCTTATCTTTAATCTTGGTTAATTTAATTATGATGTATCTTGGTTGTTCTTCCTTTGGTCCAACTTCTTTGGGACACCGAGCTGCTTTGACTTGCATGTCTGTTTCCTTCAATTGGGGAAGTTTTCTTTCATTGTTTTTTCAAGTAAGTTTTCAATTTCTTACGCTTCCTCTTCTGCTTCTGGCACCCTTATGATTCGGATGTTGGAATGTTTAAAGTTTTCCCAGAGGTTCCTAAGCCTCTCCTTACTTTTGAATTCTTGTTTCTTCATTCTTTTGCAGTTGAGCATATCTTTCTTCCCTCTGTTCCAAATCATTGTGTGCATCCTGGTTTCCTTTCCTTCAGTGTTGGTTCCCTGTATATTTTTATTTATTTCACTTTGTATATTTTTCACGTCTTCCTTTATTTTTGTCCGTATTCAGTCATTTCTGTTAGCATCCTGGTTACCAGTGTTTTGAATTCTGCATCTGATAGATTGGCTATCTCCTCTCACTTAGTTCTTTTTCTGGAGTTTGATCTGTTCTTTCATTTGGGCCATAATTCGTTTTCTGCGCACACCTGTTTTGTAGTAAGGGGCGGAGCCTTAGGTATTTGCCAGAGTGGTGCAACCCACATCACTGTATTGTGGTGCTCTCTGTATGGTAGGGGTCAGAGAGGGAACAATGCCATTTGCTCAGCTCTCACCCCACTTTGAGTCACTTCCCCCGCTACCCACAAGCAAATTGGGCCCTTTGGTGCTTATTCCTGGGTGGGTGGACTTGTGTACATTCTAGGACCCTGTGGGTCCCTCCGTCGGACTTTGTTGTGAGACTGGGAGTTTCTCCCACCACTGTAACCCCCACAGATTTTTACAGCCTGAGGTTTTGAAGGTTTGCTTTCCCACATGGAAGCCTGGGTTATGTGGTCTCTTTCACTCCCCCGTTGTTCCCCTTGGTTTATCCACATGAGAATGTGGGACTGCTTGGTCTGCCAGCCACTGCCTTGCCGGCGTGGTTGACCTGCTGTCATCTTGCCATACGTCCTCTCCACCACTGCTGCGTGTCTTTGCCCCTGCTGCTGGTCTCTATCCCCCCTACAAGTCGGTTCTTTTTATTGGGATTGTTTGTTTTCCTAGAGTGGAGTCATGTGAGCTTTACATATTTTGGAGATCAAACTCTTGTCCTAAGCATCATTGGCAAATATATTTTGCCATATGGTTGGATCCCTTTTCATTTGCTGATGTTTTCTTTAGCCATGCAGAAGCTTCTTGTTTTGATCAAGTCCCATTTGTTTATTCTTTCCTGTATGTCCCTTGTTCTAGGGGAAGTATTGGTGAAAATATTGCTGTGTGGAATATCTGAGATTTTCTTGCCTATGTTCTTCTCTAAGACTTTTATGGTGTCACAACTTATCTTTAAGTCTTTTATGCATCTTGAGTTTATTTTTGTGTGTGGTGTAAGTTGGTGGTAGAAATTCAGTTTTTGTTATGTAGCTGTCCAGATGTCCCAACACCATTTGTTGAAGAGGCTGTTTTTACTCCATTCTGTGCTTCTGCCCACTTTGTGAAATATTAATTGACCGTAGAGACATGGGTTTATTTCTGGGCCCTCTATTCTGTTCCATTGATCCATGTGTCTGTTCTTATACCCGTACCGTACTGTTTTTATTACAATGGCCTTATAATATAGTTTGATGTCAGGTATAGTGATCCCTCCTACTTTGTTGTTCTTTGTCAAATTGCTGCAGCTATTCGGAGTAGTTTATGGTTCCATATAAATTTTTGAAATGTTCTATATCTTTGAAATATGTCATTGATATTTTAATAGGGATTGTATTGCATTTATAAATTGCTTTGGGTAGTATGGTCATTTTGATGATGTAATTCTTCCAATCCGTGAACATGGTGTATGCTTCCATTTATTTGTGTCTTCCTTAATTTCTTTCTTCAGTGTTGTGTAGTTTTCTGAGTACAGGTCTTTCACCTCCTTGTATAAGTTTATTCCTAGGTACTTTATTTTTCTTGTTGCTGTAGTAAATGGGATTTTTTCCCCCTGATTTCTGTTCTGATATTTCATTGTTGATGTACAAAAATGCCTTTCATTTCTGAATATTGACTTTGTATCCTTCTGTTTTGCCAAATTCATTTATTGGGTCTAGTAGTTTTTTGGTGGAGTCTATAGGGTTTTCTATGTACACTATTATGTTATCTGCAAACAATGACAGTTTTACTTCCTCCTTTCCAATTTAGATGCCTTTTATTTCTTTTTCTTTTTTCTTTTTTTAAAGAATTTTATTTATATATTTTAGAGGAGAAGGGAGGAAGAGAAGGAGAGAAAAATCAGTGTATGGTAGCCTCTCATGCACCCCCACCAGGGACCTGACTGGCCCACAACCTAGGCATGTGCCCTGACTGGGAGTAGAACCAGCGACTCTTCAGTTTGCAGGCTGGCACTCAATCCACCGAGCCACACCAGCAAGGGCTGTTTCTTTTTCTTTCTGATGGCGGTGGCCAGGACTTCCACTACTATGTTGAATAGAAGTGGTGAAAGCGGACATCCTTGTATTGTTCCCGATCTTAGTGGGAAAACTTTTAGTTTAGATGTTGGCTGTAGGTTTCTCGTATGTAGCCTTTGTTATGTTGAGGTATGCCCCCTTTATTCCCACTTTGCTGAGTGTTTTGATCATAAATGGGTGCTGTACCTTATCAATGCTTTTTCCACATCTATTGATATAATCATGTGATTTTTGTCTTTCCTTTTCTTTATGTGATGTATTAAATTTATTGACTTGCAAATATTGTACCATCCCTGCATCCCTAGGATGAATCCCATTTGATCATGGTGGATGATCTTTTTAATGTATTGCTGAATGTGGTTTGCCAATATTTTCTTGAGTATTTTAGTGACTGTGTTCATCAGCGATACTGGCCTGTAGTTTTCTTTCCTTGTTGTGTCTTTGTCTGGTTTTGGCAATAGGATGATGCTGGCTTCATAAAAAGAGTTTGGGAGATATCCCTCTTCTTGGATATTTTAGAATAGTATGAGAAGGACATGGCTTAGCTCTTCCTTAAATGTTTTGTAAAATTCTTCTGTGAAACCATCTGGTTCAGGGCTTTTGTGTGCTAGGAGCTTTTTGATTACTGCTTCGATTTCACCAGCTGTTATTGGTTTGGATCAGGCTTTCTGCTTCTTCATTCAGTTTTGGAAGTTTATATTTTTTCTAGAAATTTGTCCATTTCACCCAGGTTTCAAATTTCTCGGCATGTAGTGGTTCGTAGTAATTTCTTACAATCCTTTGTATTTCTGTGGTATCAGTTGTAATTTCTCCTCTTTTCATTTCTGATTTTATTTATTTTGGTCCTCTCCCTTTTTTTCTTGATGAGTCTGCTTCAAGGCTTAACAAGGATTTTGTTTATCTTTTCAAAGAACCAGCTGCTGGATTTATTGATCCTTTGAATTGTTCTTTTAGTCTCTATGTCATTTAATTCTGCTCTGATCTTGGTTATTTCCTTCTTTTTACTCGCTCTGGGCTGTTTGATGTTTTTCCTCTAGCTTTTATAGATGTTGGGTTAGGTTGTTTATTGAAATGTTTCTATCTTTTTCAGGTTGGCCTGTATTGCTGTGAACTTCCGTCTTGGGACTGCCTTCTCTGTTTCCCATAGATTTTGGTTTGTTCTGTGTTCATTTTCATTTGTTTCAAGAAACTTTTTAATTTCTTCCTTGAAATCATAGTTTACCCAACCAAGTTTAATACCATGTTATTCAGTCTCCATGTATTTGACTGTTTTTGAGTTTTTTCCTTGAGGTTGGTTTCAGACCACCCTTGTGGTCTGAAAACATGCCTGATATGATTTCAATTTTCTGAAATTTGTTGGCGCTCATTTTGTGGTCTATCAAGTGGTCTGTCTTTGAAAATGTTCCATGTGCATTTGAAACGAATGTGTAGTTTGCTTCTTTGGGATGAAAGGTTCTGTATATGTCAGTTAAGTCCATTTGATCAAATGCATCGTTCATTTCCACCATATCCTTGTTGATATTTTGTTTGGAAGATCTAGCCATTGTTGACAGTGGGGTATTAAAATCTCCTACTATAAGTGTGTTGCTGTCTATATCTTTCTTGAAGTCATCCAGCATTTTCCTTATATATTTAGGTGCACCTATGTTGGGTGCACCTATGTTGGGTGCACATAGGTTTACGATGTTTATGTCTCCTTGGTGGATTCTTCCTTTGAGTATTATGTGGTGTCCTTCTGTGTCTCTTTTTGTGGCCTTTGCTTTGAAATCTATTTTGTCTGATATAAGTATTGCTACCCTGGCTTTTTTTTTTCCTCTTCTTTTGCTTGGAATATTTTTTCCCTACCCTTTACTTTCAGTCTGTGTAGGTCTTTTGTTTGAATTGGGTCTCTTGTAGGCAGCGTATGTGTAGGTCATGTTTTCTTATCCATTCAGCTACACTATGTCTTTTAATTCGAGCATTTAATCCATTTACATTTAAAGTTATTATTGATAGGTACTTAGTCATTTTTTCCCTTTGTACTTGTGTTCCTCTCTCTCTCTCACTTTTTCTTCATCTTCTTAAAGCAGTCCCTTTAGTATATCTTGCATTGCTGGTTTGGTAGAGATATACTCTTTTAGCCTTCTTTTATCTGTGAAACTCCTTATTTCGCCTTCCATTTTAATTGAGAGCCTTACTGGGTAAAGTAGTCTTGGTTACAGGCCTTTGCTTTTCATTACTTGGACTATTTCTTGCCATTCCCTTCTGGCTTGTTGTGTTACTGTGGAGAAGTCAGATAAATGGCCTTATCAGGGCTCCCTTGTATGTTACTTCCTGTTTCTCCCTTGCTATCTTTAAGATTTTCTCTTTTTCTTTGATGTCTGCCATTTTAATTATGATGTGTGGGTCTCTTTCAGTTTTTCTTGATTGGGACCCTGTGTGCATTCTGGACTTGTATGACTTTTTCTGTCCTCAAATTAGGGAAGTTTTCCATCATTACTTTTTCAAACAGGTTTTTCATCCCTTGCTCCTCTTCTTCCCCTTGTGGTATTCCTATTACATGGATATTATTACATTTCATGTTGTCCCGCGTTACCCTTAACCCCTCTTCGTTCTTTTTGAGCCTTTTTTCTTTCTCTTGCTGTTTCTGGGAGTGTTTTATACCATGTCATGCAGCTCACTGATTCCATCCTCTGCTTCATCTAGCCTGGTTTTGATTCCTTCTGCAGTGTTCTTCAATTCAGAAACTGTATTCTTCGTTTTGTCTTGGTTCTTGTTGATAGTTTTTATGTCCTTTTTCATACTGATATAGTTTGCAGCAAGTTCCTCATAGTTTCCCTGTAGTTTTTAGTAATTTTCACTGAGCTGACTGATTTCATTGAGCTTCCTTATAACCATTGTTTTGAACTCAATATCTGAAGTTACTTGCATCTATTTCATTTAGTAGTCTTTCTGGGGATTCCTCCTTTCCCTTTGATTGGGGGTTGTTTCTTTGTCTTCCCATTATTTGGCTTCCAGAGGAAAACCACAAAGCCCAGGAAACAAACCCATGACCGCAGAAATAACTCCCTCCTGCAATCCCGCTGTCAACAGCAAATGAAACAGTATTAATAAGGCTGTGAAGAGACTAAGAATACTGTAAGAAAGGAGAGAAATAAACTATAGTATACAATCTAGTGACTTAATATGCACCAACTTGATGGGCAAGAAATGAATGTTAAAAAGCTATGTAGTAAAGAAAGTATCACAAATCATGGAGAAGACCACAGTGGATTTCATGTCAGTAGCCTCTAGTA
Organism: Mormoops blainvillei; assembly: GCA_004026545.1. Taxonomy (NCBI): domain Eukaryota; kingdom Metazoa; phylum Chordata; class Mammalia; order Chiroptera; family Mormoopidae; genus Mormoops; species Mormoops blainvillei. The sequence continues at coordinate 28,142 of PVJD01009049.1, forward strand.
TTTGCCCCTGTTTTTTCTTTCTGGATCTACCTCTGGTGATGTCAGATGTTGACCCCGTCTGACGTTAGGTAGCCTGTTGGAGACTTCCAAGGAGCTACTGTGTGTGCCTGTCTCATTCAGTTGTTAATCTAGTCACTCTGTGCTCAGCAGTCAGGCTTAAGCGCCATAGGGCAGGGCAGAATCCCTCCTGGGGTTGGGGTAATATTTCCTCTCAGGCTGCTGCTGCTTGGAGGGCAATGATCTGTGTCAGCTCGATGGCTGATGTCTTATAGGGGATGACTCAGCACCAGGATCACAGAGGCTACTCTCTCAGTTCTGTCCCCAAAATCTCTGTCCCTGGTCTCTCCTCAAGCATCTCTAGTCCACTCTGCCTCACCCTTTGCAGGGATCTACTTTCTGTGGCTGCCACTCTGCATTCAGCAGTCAGGCTTAAGCACCACTGAGCCAGGGCTTGTCCCTGCTGGGAGAGGGGCTATTTCCTCTCAGGCTGCTGTTCCTCGGAGAGGTGTGGTCTGCCTGAGCAAGTTGGCTGCTGTTGCATGGGGGATGACTCATCACCAGGATACCTGTGGCTACTCTCTCAGTTCTCTCTCCAAAGCCTCTGTCCCCAGCCTCACCTCAGGCATCTCTAGCCCACTCTGCCCCGCCTTTGCTGGAGCCCAGGGTAAGTGACTGCAGATGAAAATTTATGCGTTGGCCCTTTAAATGGCTCATTTAGTCTCCAGCTGCCCATTTGGCAGACAGCAACCTTGCCACTTTTTGCAGCTGTTATCTGTGTGCTTTTGGGGCTCTGGGGCTATAGGCTGGGGATTCTCACTTATGGTTTAGACCCCACTCTTCTCAGGGGGATCCAGCTGGCCCTCTGAGTGTGCCCAGCCAGCCTTTGTTGATAACTCCACCGCGCTCCTTACCAGTCAGGTTGTGCTGAACTGTTTCTTCTGTCTCTCTGAGGTTATAAGGCTTCTCTCTTGCTATTGTTCAGTTGTTTGTTCTGGGTGATTTCTCCACCATTTAGTTGTGATTCCAGATTGGTCCTGGGAGGAGGTCAGTGTGATTTCCATTCACACCTCTGCAATCTTGATCCCCCAAGTCATTTTTTATTTTTATTTTGTATTCATTTTTTTAAAGATTTTTATTTATTTATTTTTAGAAAAAGGGGAAAGGAAGGAGAAAGGGAGAGAAACATCATGTGCAAAAGATATATCAATCTGCTACCTCTCTCATGCTTCAAACCAGGGACCCACCCGCAATCCAGGCATGCACCCTGACTGGAAATCAATCTGGTAACATTTCAGTTTGAAGATCGTCACTCAATCCACTGAGCTACACCAGCCAGGGCAAAAATTTTCATTTTTTAATTGCAGTTGACATTCAATATTAGCTTCAGGTGTATAGCATAGTAGTTAGACACACAATATATGAAGTGATTCCCCGATACTGTTTTACCTGGCGCCATATATAGTATTACAATATTAGTGACTGTACACCCTATGCTGTACTTATATCCCTGTGATTATTTCGTTACTGCCAATTGATACTTCTTAATCTCTCCACCTCTTTCTTCCAGCCTCACAATCCTCTCCCATCTGGCAGCCATTAATTTGTTCTCTATGTCTATGAATCTGTTCCTGTTTTATTTGTTCTTTTATTTTGTTTGTTTGTTTGTTTAGTTTCCACATTTCAGTGAAATCATATGGCACTTGTTTTTATCAGAAAATGATGTACTTTTGAAGCAAGGTTCATAAGTATCTTTCTAAAAATTTTCTGTTATTTTTACCAATTGACATTAAGAGATTTATGCAAAACTGATAAAGAGGAAAGTAAATATCACCCCAATAACTATAATCTCTGTTAATATATATTTTTAAATCCTTTCATATTTCTTTTTCAGTATAAGTTCAAATAGATGTTTTTTATAAACGGGAACTTAGGCATTTGCTCTTTTGTAGCCTTTTATCACCCCAAAATAAGCCTTCACAATATTATAGATGCCATTATCATTTTTAATATTTATATATGTACTATAAATTTATTTAACCATTTAAGGTTCCGAGAGTATGTTTTTATAGGTTAATCTTAAAATCCTAGATGTGCTGATAAGGTTGGGTCGAAGGAAATACACACAGTCATGAACACAGTATACTTTCTCAGAAATACATTGTTAGGTGATTTCATTTTGTGAACACCATAGGAGATACTTACACAAACCTAGATGGTATAGTCTACTGCACACCTAGGCTATATGGTATAGTCTACTGCTTCTAGGCTACAAACTTGTACAACATATTACTGTATTGAGTACTGTAGACAGGTGTAACACAATGGTATTTGTGTATCTAAACATATCTAAACATAGAAAAGGTACAGTAAAAATGTGGTATAAAGTATTTGAAAATGGTACACTTGCAAAGGACACTGACCATGAATAGAGATTGCAGGACTGGAAGTTGCTCTGGGTGAGTCACTGAGTGAGTGGCCAGTGGATGTCAAGGCCTAGGCCATACTGTATGCTACGGTAGACTTTATAAACACTAGTTTTAGGCTGCACTAAATTCATTAGATATTTTTTCTTCAATAATAAGTTAACCTTTGCTTACTATAACATTTTTCCTTTTTATAAACTTTAAAAAATTTTTAAACTTTTTGACTCTTTCATATTAACACTTAGCTTTAAACATGAACACAATGTACAGCTGCACAGAATTCTTTCTTTATATCCTTATTCTACAAGCTTTTTTCTACTTAAAATTTTTTTTAATTATTATTTTTTACTTTCTAAACTACTTTGTTTAAAACTAACAAACACACAGTAGCCTAGGTCTACACAGAGTCAGGATCATCAATATCACTGTCTTCTACCTCCACATTTGTCCCACTGGCAGGCCTTCAGGGGCAGTAACATGCATAAAGCTACCATCTTCTATGATAACAATTCTTCTTCTGGAATATCTCCTGAAGGACCTGTCTGAGGTGCTTCATGAGGAGGTATCCCTCTTTTCAGAAATAAATGATAGTTTGCTTGATTTGCTTCTTTTTTTTTCCAGAATAGATTTGCTTGTAAGCAGATAATAAACCACAAACATTCCTCTCCATATATGAAAATCTGTTGGTGTTGGGGGTCCATATTTTCATACTTTTTAAGGAATTTGTTGAGGCCCGGAAAAGCATCTGCCAAAGCCTTCACTGACTTTTCTTGGGAGTTCTTTATTTTCTTCTGCAGTTTCCTTTCTTTTGCCTCTTCTTCAGCTGTGTTTTCCTATTCCAGTCCAACAACTCCTCATCAGTCAATTCCTTAGGAACCACCTCTAGAAGCTCCTCAATGTCATCCTCACCTATACCCAGCTTAAAGTTGTTTACCATATTAACCATAACCCTATTGATTATTGCAATCTTTGTGCTACAACCTTACAATGGCTATGACATCACTAGGTGATAGGGATTTTTTAGCTCTGTCAGTAATCTCATGGGACCATCATTGTATATGGAGTCTGTTGTTGACTGAAACACCGTTATGTGGCACATGACTATACTGAAAATTTTATATACATATTTCTATATTGTATTGCATATAGTTTTAAAGTGATGATATTTTTTTGTTAGAGGACTTTTGGAAAAATAATTTTTGGAAAATTGTGGGGTTTTTTGTTTCAGATATGTAAAAATACTAAAATTCTATTCATTTATATTTTTCATCATTTTAGCTTTTGCCTGTAATGACAGAACAGCTGCAATGGATGCCACTTGTGAATTCCAAACTTCATGAACCTTTTTTAAAATTTATATATTGGTCTTTACGGCAACTAGAAGCTGGAACACTGGTAATTTATTAATAGGAGTCTCCTCAACTACTACTCTTTGGTATTCTTTTCCTCTTGTTCTTTCACTTTTTTTTTTTTTTGCATGTGTTATCTTTGTGTTTCAGGACTTCTTGCTTCCCTTGCTTCATTTACTTCTTTTTCTTCTTTATCTTTTCACATATCTTATTTCTCAATGCCATAGATGTGATTCAGTATGTAATGTTGTATTTTGAATTTCAGAGTTCTATAATTAAGGAGTTGTTAAAACCAACTGTCATGCCCCGTTATTTAATTCATAATTTTTTATATTTTACCAAAGGTAATGAAAGTTAATGACTTCTTGTGCTTATGCCAGTAAATATACACTAGCTAAATGGGATGATGAATATTAGGATAACCTAATAAAAGGAAAAATTGTCCCAGCATCTTATAAAATGAATAGTATGTTATCTATTCATTTAAGGGTTATTTAGTTCAAATTATGACATGCATATATAATCATTTGTGTGAGTTGTTAATTTTTCCCCTAGTTACTATTGATAAATGCTGTTACAACTTTCATTTGGTTAAAAAAATGAGATCAAATTTGTGCTCAGGTAGTTTAATCTTGGTCCTGTGGAATTTAAGAAGCACACAGCTAAACCACTCAGTGCAATCCTAATGATTAAGTAGTATCAACCATCAGTACTGAGTAGTGTGATGATTAAATAATGTGATTATTAAGGTTAAGGAAAAACATCTTTTCTGAGGTGATATGCTAAATATTTTGCCTCCATCCTGTGTATAGTAAGTACATGAGTATTTATGCCAGTGTGTGCACACACGCCCACACAACAGCATATCATTTTTAATTGGTCTTGTGTGTCTTAAGCAAACAAAGGTAAATAAATTATCAGATCTGTTAATGCCACTATCTTCTTTCTACAATGTTTTTGATTGCTATTTGAACAACAGTTTATGAAAACAAGTGGCTGAATGCTTGCTTTCAGCAACAAAAAGGTTAGACTTAGTTGAATGAAACTTCATCTTCCTTACAAATAATTTTTCATTTTCCTTCAGATAATTTATTGTTTATTTTTGTTGTCTTCACATATTCAGCATCCCACTGTGTATGCTATCATAGAGAGTACTGTGAGCCTTTGTCTACTTTTCTAGGGAAAAGTAGTGTTCTTCCTACTCTTAATGTTGATTTATTGAACATTTATTGATAAGTTTCTAATACTTTAATTTTTACAATTGTCCAATTGCATGTACTTTTTAAAAAATTTAACTTTTTATTTCAGATAATTGTAGATTCCACTTGTAGTTATAAGAAATAATAGATTACTTGTATCCTTTACCCAGTTTCTCCCAATGGTAGAACTAGTACAATATCACAACCACGATATTGCCATTGATACAGTCAAGTTAGTAGAACAGTTCCATCTCCATAAAGATTCATCATTTAAAAAAATATATATGTACACTTCATTTGTTAGAATAGGCTTAGGGTCACAGCAGAATTGAGCTCCGGTATTTCCCATATATGCCCTGCCCCTATGCATACACAGCTTTGACTACTAAAAACATCCTGCACCGAAGTGGGACATTTGTTACAATCTATGAACCTACCTTGACATATCATTGTAACCCAAAGTCCATAGATTACATTAGGGCTCACTTTTGGTGTTTTATACTCTACAGTTTTTGACAAATATGTAATGGCATGTAACCACCACTTTTCAACTATACAGAATGATTTGATACTAAAAATAATTTGCTCTAAAAATCCTCTGTGCTCTATTTGTGCGTCCCTCACCCCTAAATTTTGAACACCATTAATCCTTTGATTGTTTCATAGCTTTTCCTTTTACAGAATGTCATATAGTTGGAATCATACAGATACAGCCTTTTCAAATTGGCTTCTTTTACTTAACAATATGCATTTAGGATTCCTTCATGTCTTTTCATGGTTTGATAGCTCATTTCTTTTCAGACCTGAATATTTCATTTCTCTGTGTACCACAGTTTATGTAACCATTCACTGAAGGCCATCTTGATTACTTCCAAGTTTTGGCAAATATGAATAAAGGTGCTGTAAGCATCCATGTGCAGGTTTTTGTGTGGATATATTTTCAACTCCTGTGGGTAAATACCAAGGAGTGCAATTATTGGATAGTATGGTAAGAGGATTTTTAGTTTTTTAAGAAACTGCAAACTGCCTTCTAAGGTGGCTATAACATTTTGCATTTCCAGCAGAAATGACAGAGATTCTGTTGCTTCACATCCTCATCAATATTTGGTGGTGTCAGATTTTTGCGTTTTGGCTGTTCTAATTGATATGTAGTGGTATCTCATTGACAGTTAAGTATACAATATTCTAACGACATATTGTACACCTGTTGATATGCTTATTTGCTATCTGTATATTTACTTTGGTGACATGTCCAGCTTCTTTCCCTATTTTTTAATTGTGTTGCCTTCCTATTGTTGAGTTTTTAGAATTCCTTTTATGTATTTTCTGTCTGTAATTTTTAAAAAATTATAGTTTGCATTCAACACTTTTTTAATCAGGTATACAGCACAGGAGCATAACTGTTCATGTAGGTTACAAGTGTTAGTTCCAATAATTCAGGTGCCCACCTGCCATCATAGGTAGTTATTACAATATTTTTTACTACATTCCCTGTGCATTACCGTACCTCCTGGTGGCCTGTTCTGTAACTACCAATTAGTACTTCTTAATCCCATCAACTTTTTTCACCCTATTCACAACATTCCTCCCTTCTGACATTTATCAGTCTGCTCTCCCTTTCTATTTTGTTTGTTCTTCTATTTAGTTCTGTTTATATACCACATATAAGTGAAATCATATGGTATTTGTCTTTCTCTCACTTATTTCACTTAGCATAATACCCTCCAGGTGCTGTTGTATTCATTATTTTTATGGCTGAGTAGTATTCCATTGTATATATGTGCCGCAGGTTTATTTTCTACTTGTCTACTAATGGGCACTTGGGTTGCATCCGTATCTTGGCTATTGTAAATAATGCTGTAATGAACATAGGTTGCATATATTCTTTTGAATTAGTGTTTTAGGTTTCTTTGGATATATACCAGAAGTGGAATCACTGGGTCATGAGGCAGTTCCATTTTTAATTTCATGAGGACCCTCCAACTGTTTTTTATAGTGGTTGCACCAAGAGTGCACAGGGGTCCCTTTTCTCCACATCCTCACCAACACTTGTCATTTGTGGATTTATTGATGATAGCCATTCTTTTTTTTATATTTTGTGCTATTACAGTTGTTTCCTCTTTTTCTCCCTTTCCCCACCTCCACCTAGTTGCACCCTCTCCCCTCCCTAAGTCAAGCCCTATATTGTTTTCCGTGTCCGTGGGTTTTGCATAAATGATCTTTGGTCAGTCCCTTCACCATCTTTCACTCAGTCCTCCCCTCCTCTCTGGCAGATATCTGTCTCTTTCCTGGATCTGTGCTTCTGCTTCTGGTTTGTTTGTTAGTTTATTGTGTTCATTAGATTCCACATATAAGTGAGATTGTGTGGTTTTTGTCTTGCACTGACTGGTTCATTTCACTTATAATATTCTCCCAGTCCATCAATGCTCTCACAGAATTTAAGAGTTTATTCTTTTTAACTGATGCGTAGTATTCCATTGTATAAATGTACCACAGGTTTTTATCTACTCATCCACTGATGGGCCCTTAGGCTGTTTCCAAATCTTGGCTATTGTAAATAGTGCTGCTGTGAACATAGGGGTTGCATATATCCTTTTGTATTGGTGTTTCGGGATCCTTAGGATATATTCCCAGAATTGGAATCACTGGGTCAAAAGGGAGTTCCATTTTCAATTTTTTAAGCACATACCACATTGTTTTCTACAGTGGCTGCACCAGCCTGCATTCCCACCAACAGTGCACTAGGGTTTGTTTTTCTTTACATACTCACCAGTGCTTGTTGTTTGTTGATTTGTTGATGGTAGCTATTCTGACAGGTGTGAGATGATACTTCATTGTAGTTTTAATATGCTTCTTTCTGATGATTAGTTATATTGAGCATGTTTTCATATATCTGTGGGCCATCTTTATGTCATCTTTGGAGAAGTGTACAACCCATTTCTTAATTGGGTTGTAGATATATTGATGATAACCATTCTGATAGATGTGAGGTAATATCCAATTGTGTTTTGTTTTGTTTTGTTTTTAAAGATTTTATTTATTTTATTTTTAGACGGGGGAAGGGAGGGAGAAAAAGAGGGAACGAAACATCAGTGTGTGTTTGCCTCTTGTGTGCTGCCTGCCGGGGACCTGACCCACAACACAGGCATGTGCCCCGGGTAGGGAATCGAACTGGTGACCCTTTGGTTCTCAGGCCAACGCTCAAATGACTTGAGCTACTCCACCCGGGGCTAATTGAGTGGGGTTTTTTTAAAAATTTAATTTTAATTTACTGATTTTAGAGAGAGAGAGAGAGAGAAACATTGAATTGTTGTTCCACTTATTTACTCATTCATTGTTTGCTTCGTGTATGTACCCTAACTGGATATCAAACCTGCAACCTTGACATATCAGGATGACACTCTGACTAGCTGAGCTACCCAGCGAGGGCCTCGTTGTGTTTTTAATTTTCATTTCTCTCATGATTAGTGACTGTAAGTATCTTTTCATATATCTACTGGCCATCTGTATGTCCTCTGGAGAATGTCTTATTTAGGTTGTGTGCCCATTTTTAATTGGGTAGTTTGCTTTTTTGGTGTTGAGTTTGGTGAGTTCTTTATAAATTTTGGATATTAACCCCTTATTAGATGTATCATTGGGAAAATACCATCTCCCAATCAGTAGATTGTCTTTTTGTTGTGTTGATGGTTTCCCTTGCTGTGTGAAAGCTTTGTAGTTTAGCTTAGTTTACTCCCACTTGTTTATATTTCTCTTTTGTTTCCGTTGCGCAAAGAGATATGTCAGAAAAAAGGTATGAGATTTCACTACCTAAGTTTTGTTCTAGGAGTTTTATGATCTTTATTTTGAGTTTATTCTTGTATGTGGTGTAAGAAGGTGGTCTGGTTTCATTTTCTTGCATGTATCTGTCCAGTTTGCCCAACTCTATTTATTAAATAGACCATTTTTACCTCATTGTACTTGCTTTCCTTGTCATAGGTTAATTAACCATATAGGCATGGGTTTATTTCTTGGCTCTATATTCACTTCCATAGACATGCATCCATTTTTATGCCAGTCCCATGCTTTTTTGATTACTATAGCCTTTTAGTGTTGTTGATTTCAAGTAGAGTGATATCTCCCATTTTGTTCTTCTTTTGTAAGATCACTGTCACTATTTCAGATCTTTTATGTTTCCATACAAACGTTTCGATTATTTATTCTAGTTCTGTTAAAAATACCATTGGTATTTTTATAGGAATTGCAGTGAATTTGTAGATTCCTTTGGGTAGCATGGACATTTTAACAATGTTAATTTTTCTGCCCATGAGCACAGTATATGCTTCCCTTTATTAGTAACTTCTTCGAATTCTTTCTTAGTGTCATATAATTTTGAGTACAGCTCTTTTACCTCTGCGTTAAAATTTATTTCTAAGTATTTTTTGATGCAACTGTAAATGACATTGTTTTCTTAATTTCACTTTTTGATAGTTTGTTATTGGTGTACAAAAATACAACTGATTTCTGTGTATTTATTTTGCATCCTGTTACTTTAATAAATGCATTTATCAGTTCTAGTAGTTGTTTGATTGAATCTTTTTGTTATATGTAGTATTCATGGCAGTTTTACTGCGTCCTTTCCAATTTCAGTACCTTTTATTTCCCCTTCCTGTCTGATTGCTGTGGCTACAACTAAAAGTACTATGTTGAATAAGAGTGGTGAAAGTGGATATCTCTGTCTTGTCCTTGAAGTTAAGGGAAATGCTTTTAGTTTTTGCCCTTTGAGTATGATGTTAGCTGTGGGTTTGTCTTGTATGACTTTTAATTACGTTGAGGTGTGTTCCATCTATTCCCACTTTGCTGAGAGTTTTTATCATTAATCGGTGCTGAATTTTGTCAGATGCTTTTACTGCATCTATTGATAGGATACGATTTTTACCCTTCATTTTATTAATATGGTGTACCATGTTAAATGATTTACGGATATTGAACCATCCTTGCATCCCAGACCATCATATATGAAGTTTTTAATGCATTTCTGCATTCAGTTTGCAAGTATCTTATTGAGGGATTTTTCATCTATGTTCATCAGGGATACTGGCCAATAATTTTTTTTCTTTGTAATATCTTTGCCTGGTTTTGGAATTAGGGTAATGCAGGCATCATAAAATTAGCTTGGGAGTCTTCCTACCTGTTTAATTTCTTCGAAGTAGCTTGAGAAGGATGGGTGTTATTTCTTTGAATGTTTGGTAAAATTTACCTGTAAAGCAGTGTGGTCCAGGACTTTTGTTTTTGGGGATTATTGTTATTTTTATTACTGCTTTGATTTCATTAGTTGTAATTGGTCTGCTTAGATTTTCTGTTTTCTCTGACTCATTTTGGAAGATTGTATGTTTCAAGGAATTTATTCATATCTTTCATGTCCAATTTTTTGGCATATAATTGTTCATAGTATTTTCTTATAATCCTTTGTATTTCTGTAGTGTCAGTTGTTACTTCTCATCTTTCATTTCTGATTTTGTTTATTTGGCTTCTTTATCTTTTTTTCTTGCTGAGCCTGGGTAAAGGTTTATTGATCTAGTTTATCCTTTCAAAGAACGAGCTCTTGGTTTCTTTAATCTTTTGTATTGCTTTTATAGTTTCTATTTTGTTTATTCCTCTCTGTCCTTAAGTATTCCCTTCTTTCTACTCACTTTGGGCTTTGTTTGCTGTTCCATTTCTAGTTCCTTTAGGTGTATGGTTGTATTGTTTATTTGAGATTTCTCTTGTTTCTTTCTTTTTTAAAAAAAACTTTATTAAATTTTTAGAGAGAGGGGAATAGAGGGAGAAAGAGAGGGAGAGAAACATTGATGTGAGAGAGAAACATCGATTGGTTGCCTCTCTTGCGCCCCAACAGAGGACCGGACACATGGGGACCAAACCTGCAACCCAGGCATGTGCCTTGACTGGCAAACGAACAGGGGACCTTTCTCTTTCTGGGACAATGCCCAGCCAACTGAGCCTTGCCTGCCAGGGTGAGATTTCTCTTGTTTCCTGAGGTAGGCTTGCATTATTGTGAATTACTTCTTAGGACTGTTTTTGCTGTGTCCCATAGATTTTGGGTTTTTGTGTTTCCATTTTCATTTGTCTCAAGGTGTCTTGATATCTTTCTTATCTCATTGTTAACCCATTCATTGTTTAGTAACATTATATAGCCTTCACGTTTGTGTGCTTTTCAGGTTTTTTTCTTGTAATTGATTTCTAATTAAATACCACTGTGATCAGAAAAGATGCTTGAAATGATTTCAGTTTTCTTAAATTATTGAGGATTGTTTTATGGCCTAACATGTGATTTGTCCTGTAAAATAATGCATATTCTGCTGCTTCGAGGTGAAATACTTTGAAAATATTAATTAAATCCATTATGTCTAATATGTCATTTAGAGCTGCTCTTATTAATTTCTGTCTGGAAGTTCTATCCACTGATTTCGGTGGGGTGTTAAAGTCCCCTACTATGACTGTGTTACTGTTGATCTCTGCCTTTATGTTCATCAGTATTTGCTTTAAATATTTAGGTGCTCCTGTATTGGGTATGTTAATATTTACGGGGTTATTTCATGTTGGTTTGATTCATTTATTATTATGTAATGACCTTCTTTAATTCTTATTATAGCCTTTGTTTTAAAGTCTATTTTGTCTGATAGAAGTATTGCTACCCAGCTTTATTTTTTGTTTTTATTTGCATGCAATATAGTTTTCCACCCTTTTACCTTTTGTGTGTGTGTGTGTGTGTGTGTGTGTGTGTGTGTGTGTGTGTTACATTCTGAGGTGTGTCTCTTATAGATGGCATATATATGGTTCTCTTGTTTTCTTAGGCTTCTTTCTGTATTTTGGATAACAGTCCTTTATCAGATGTGTCTTTTCCAAACATTTTGTCTTCCTCAGTCTGTGTCTTTTCTTTTCATTCTCCTATTACTGTCTCTCACAGAGCAGAAGTTTTTAATGTTAATGAATTTCAGCTTATCGGTTTTGTTTCACAGATCATGCCTTTGACATTGTATCTAAAAAGTGATCACTGCTCCCAAAGTATTGTTATGTATTTCTGAAGAATTGACCCTCTTGTCATTATGTAATGTCCCTATTTTCCTTGCTCTGAAGTCCGTTTCATCTGAAATTAATATAGGTGTTTCAGCTCCCTTTTTGATTAGTGTTAGCATGGCATATCTTGCTATCCATTCACTTTCAGTCTATATGTGTCTTTCTGTTTAAAGCTCCTTTCTTGTAGACAGTGTGTGGTTGGTTCTTGTATGTTGATTCACTCTCACTTTTAATTGTTGTATTTTGATTATTGTTATTTAAAGTGATTTTTGATATCATTGGATTAATATCTACCATAGTTGACATTGATTTTTGTTCCTATTTTTTTCTTCCACTCATTTCTTGCCTTTTACAGTTTTAATTGGACATTTTATGTGATTTTACTTTCCCCTCTTTCTTAGCATTGTCAATTGTACTTCTTTTCTTACTTTTTTAGTGGTTGCCCTAGAGTTTTCAACAAAAACTAATCTGAGTCCACTTTAAAATTACAATATACAGCTTTACATACAGAGTGAGTACTTTGTTAAAACAAAATATTCACAATTTCTTTCACCTGTGCTTTATTCTATCATTGCTGTCATTTATTTTACTTGTTTATAAGCATGCATGTATATGTATGTAACATATAATTAAACACATTGTTACCATTATTTTTAGCATTGTTATGTTAGATCAGTTAAGAATAAAAAATAATAGTTTTTAATTTACCTGTATTTATTTTTTCTCTTATGCGCTTTCTTTATATACGTGCAAGTCTCTAAGCTGTATAATACTTTTTCTTCTCTCTAAAGAATTTTTATTAACACTTCTTTCAAGGCAGGTCTACTGGTAACAAATTTCCTCAGTTTTTGTTGGTCTAAGAAAACCTTTATTCTTAATTTTTGATCGATGATTTTGTGGTTTATAGAATTCTAGGTTTGCTGTAGTTTTTCTCTCAACACTTTTAAGTGTTCATTCTGCCTTCTTCATGTTACATGTTTTTTGGGGAAGTTGGATCCAGTTCTTATCTTTTCTCCCCTATAGTTGAAGTGTTTTTTCCTCTGGTTTCTGTCAGGATTTTTTCATCTTTTATTTTCTGTAGTTTGAATATGATATGCCTTGGTTTAGATTTTTTTATTTTTAATCCTACTTGGTGTTCCCTAAACCTCCTACTTCTGTCATTTTGTTTCTAACATTAATTTGGGGGAAATTCTCTGTCATTATTGCTTTCAAATGTTTCTTTTCTTCCTTTTTCTCTTTTCTTTCTGATATTCCCATTATTCATATGTTAATTACACTCTTTGTAATTGTCCCATAATTTTTGGATTTTTAGGTTCATTTTATTTCAGTCTAATCTCTCTTTGCTTTTCAGTTTTTGAAGTTTCTGTTGATACATGTTCAACCTCAGGGATTATTTCTTCAGCTGTGTGTAGTCTACTAATGAGCCCATCGTAGGCATTCTTTATTCGCATTGTTTTTGATCTCTGGTATTTTTTTTTCATTCTTTTTTAGAATTTTCATCTCTTCTTATATTTTGTCTACTTTTTTTTATTAGTGCTTTTAGCATATTAGGCATAGTTATTTTAAATTCTCAGTTTGATTATTTCAACATTCCTGTCATTTCAGCCTGATTCTAACGCTTGCTTAGTCTTTTCACACTGTGGGGTTCTTGTTTCGGTTTGTTTTACCGTTCAGTGTTCCCTGCAATTTTTTTCTACCTGGACATGACACACAGTGTAAAAGGAAATGGTTTAATAATTTGGTGGTAGAATGTGTGAAATGGGAAATGTTCTATAGTTAATATGATTAAGCCTCAGCCTTTTAGCTTGTGAACTTGACAAGGACTTCTCAGTTTTTCTCCCCATGAGGTGGGGCAGGATTGCTACAGTTTGGGGAAGTAGGGCATTTCCCTTCTTTCCTGTGGAATGCTGGAGTGGTTGGAATTTGGTATTTCCCTTCCTCTACCTATTTTAGGCTGATAGAACTCCAAGAGATTAGGCTCTGGTTAAATAGTTTCTCTTGAGGGCAAATCTGGTTAAGAAGAACAAATTGTTGTGGCATATTTCAAAATAGTTACCTTTTCCCTCCCTCTACCTGAAGCATAAGGGGATTTTTCTCCAGTTTTCACTGTAAGAAGCTGTTATGGAGCTAAAGCTAACACAGTTTGGCAGCTTCTCTCTGACTGGCTCCAACGAGCATTTTTAACTCTCAGACTTGTTCACATTTGGCCTTTAACAATTTTCAGTTGTAGTTGAGATTCCCCTACCCTGGCACCAGTTCCCACAGAGGCTTCAGCTTATGAGTTTCTTTCTGCTCAACTGAATTATATATCACCGTGTATGCCTATCTGTTCTTCTAAATTTTGAAATGGTGGTTTGCCCTGTGTTCTTGCTTCTTGGTTGGATCTAAGAAAGGCCGTCAGTTTTTTCGGTTTGTTAGGCTTTTTACTTACTGTTAGAGTGGACTGACAGCTTCCAAGTTGCTTCCATCATGGCATTGAAAACAGAACTCCTCGTGTTGCTTTTTTAAAGCCATACCTACTTTTCTCCTGCCCTACCCCTTTGTTAGCCTCTGCAGCCACTCCTTCCATTTCTCCATTTCTGTAATTCTGTAATTTCAAGAATGTTATATTAATGGAATTATACAATATTTAACCCTTTGTGATTGGCTGTTCTTCCACTTAGCATAATTCTCTGGACATTCATTTAGGTTGTGGCATGGATCAGTACTTCATTCCTTTTTATTGATGAGTAGTGTTCCATGGTACAAATGCACCACAATTTCTTTAATTATTCATCAGTTAAAGGAAACAATTTCTTTTGGCAATTACAAATGCTTTAAATAATCATATTCAGGTATTTGTGTTAAAAAAAGTTTTTATTTAGGGGGATAAATGCCCAAGTACAAGAGTTGTATGGTAACTACATGTTTAATTTTTAAATAAACTGCCATATTTTCAGACTGACTGTACCATTTTACATTCTGATCAGCAGTGTATGAATGATAGAGATTTTCCATGTCCTCACACATTAATGTTGTCATGATTTTTTATTTTTACCATTCTGATAGGTGTATATTTTTTTCTCATTGAAATTTTAATTTGCATCCCCGTAATGGCTAAACATATCTTCTCAAGTGTTTACTTCCCATTTGTATATTCCTTCCATCCGTGAAATGCCTATTCATGTCATTGTCCATTCTCAAATTGGAATGGTTGTTTTCCATTCTTGAGTTTTGAAAGCCTTTATTTCCTTTAGATACTAGGTTTATTTTTGGTTTGTTTTTGTTTTGTTTTTTGCTTTGGAATGTCCTCCTTTCTATAGCTCGTCTTTTCATTCTCCTGACAGGTTCTTCTGCAGAACTTTTTAATTTTAATGAACTTAGTTAATTAGTTTTCCTTTTGTGAATTATGCTCGTAGTGTCAAGTATAAGACTTTGTTGCCTAACCATATATTGTAAAGATTTTTCCCCAGTTATTTTCTTAAAGTTTTATACTTTTCCATTTTACATTTAAGTTTGTGGTACAATTTGAGTTAATTTTTGTATAAGGTGTGAGACTTACATCAGAGTTAAGGGGTTTTTTGCCTATAAATATCCAATTGCTGCAGTGCCATTTATTAAAAAAGCTTTACTTCCTCCAGTTTTGTTAGCAGTTGGGAATAATTGTGTGGGTCTTTTTCTTGCTTCTCTGTTACATTTTATGTATATGTGTGTCGGCAGGTTTTTTTGTTTTTGTTTTTGCCAATACCACACTGTTGATTCCTGTAGCTTTAAGAGGGCGGACCTAAAAATCCTGAACTTATTTATAAAAAATTGTGTATTTATTCTTGCATGTTTAAACTTCAGTCACCTTCAGTGTACTCTCCATCTAATGCAGTACACCAACAAGATGTTTTTTACCACTGCTCAAAAACAGTTTTTGAACTCATCAATTTTGATGCTTTTTAGTACTTCTGCTGTTTTTTGTTTTACCTCTTCCAAATGGGCAAAATATTTCCCTGTGAGGACACTTTTCATTGGGGAAACAAAAAAGAGTCACTCAGGATGAGATCGGGTGAATACAGAGGGTGGGTCATGGGGATTATGCCATTTTTGGTAAAAAACTGCTGAACATTCAGTACAGTGTG
Source organism: Mormoops blainvillei (assembly GCA_004026545.1). NCBI lineage: Eukaryota > Metazoa > Chordata > Mammalia > Chiroptera > Mormoopidae > Mormoops > Mormoops blainvillei. Next base: position 44,272 of record PVJD01009049.1, read on the forward strand.
GGCAAGTGCACTTGCTCATAAATCACCCATCATGAAATGGACAAACCCAATGAAAGACTTCAAAAAAAAATTCATTGAAGTCTGAAGCAGCCTCTCACAATCCCATAGCTGATACACTGATACAGAAGGGTTCCAAAAACACTCACCTAGTAGTGGGGAGCAGTACTAAAAGGGGCCCACCCTCCAAAAGATAATTCCAGTTTTCTTGGGTCCCCCTTCTATAAATCTTTTGAAATTAGACTGATTTTTTTTTCCATTTTATAGTTTTTTCCAACTATTCTGGTTTCTTTGCCTTTTCAAATAAACTTGTTTTTTTCTATCTATAAAATATCTTGTAATTTTTATAAGAATTATATTAAACTTGTATATAAATTTGAAGAAAATTGACTTCATTACTGTTTTGAATCTTCTAATTCCGGAACACAATATATTTCTCCATTTATTTAGAAATTTGATTTCTTATATTCTGTAATATGGTTTGTAGCATAAAATTCCTGTATGTTTCTAGATTTCAACTATATATTTAATGTTTTGAAGTGATTGTAATTGGTATTGTCTTTTAATCTGGTGCACATATGTTCTTTGACAGCATATAGAAATATAAATGATATTTCTGTTTATTCTGTATCCTGTCCTTGTGACTGTATTAGTTCTTGAAGATCCTTTGTGATTTTTTATAGTCAGCCATGCATCTGCAAATAGGGACAGTTTTTATTTTTCCTTTTTGACACGTGTGACTTTAATTTCATTTACTACATTAACTAGTATTGCTAGCACTATGGTAAATATAATAATGCTAATAATGGACATCATTGCCTTGTTCTTGATCTTAGGGAAAAAATATTCAGTCCTTCACTATTAAGTGTAATATTAGGTACAGGTTTTCACACACTTTTAAAAAATTTACTTTAAGATTTTATTAATTTATTTTTAGAGAGAGGGGAAGGGAGGAAGAGAGGGAGAGAAACATCACTGTGTGGTTGCCTCTTGCGTGCTCCCCACTGGGGACCCAGCCCACAACCCAGGCATGTGCCCTGACTGGGAATTGAACCGGCGACCCTCTGATCTGCAGGCCTGCACTCAGTCCACTGAGACACACCAACCAGGCCTAAACTTTTTTTTTTTTGGTTGTTGTTGCTTAGTTACAGTTGTTCTCACTTTTCCCCCTTTACTCTCCCCTACACTACCCATCCCCTACCTCCCACATTCAGTCCTCCCGCCCTGTTGTTTTTGTCCATGGGTATTTTACACTCGTTCTTTGGCTTGACCCTTCCTCTTCTTCCTCCCCCCGCCGTTATCCCTGTCTTCCACCCTTCTGTCACTGTCAGTTTATTCTTTATTTCCATGCCTCTGGTTCTCTTGCTAGCATATTCGTTTTGTTGATTAGGCTCCACTTATAGGTGAGATCATATGGTATTTATCTTTTACTGCCTGGCTTATTCACTTAGCGTAATTCTCTCTAGTTCCATTCATGCTGTTGCAAAGGCTAGAAGCTCCTTTCTTTCTGCTATGTAGTGTTCCATTGTACAAATGTACCACAGAATTTTAACCCACTCATTTACTCTTGGGCACTTAGGCTGTTTCCAGCCCTTGGCTATTGTAAATACCGCTGCTATGAACATTGGGTTGCATAGGACCTTTTGAATTGGTGTTTCAGACTTCTTAGAGTATAATCCCAGCGGTGCAATTGCCTGATCAAAAGGCAGTTCCATTTTTAGTTTTCTGAGGAAATTCCATACTGTGTTGCACAGTGGCTATACCAGTCTGCATTCCCACCAAGAGTGTACTACGGTTCCCTTTTCTCCACAGCCACCAGCACCTGTTGTTTGTTGATTTCTTTATTATGGGCATTTTGAACTGTGTAAACTGGAATCTCATGTGGTTTTAATTTGCCTCTCTCTGATATCTAGTGATGTTAAGCATCCTTTAATATGTCTCTGGGTGCTTTGTATGTCCTCCTTGGAGAAGTGTCTGTTCTGGTCCTTTGCCCATTTTTTAATTGGATTGTTAGTCTTCCTACTGTAGATCATGTGAGTTCCTTATATATTTTGGAGATCAAACCGTTGTCTGATGAATCATTGGCAAGTATATTTTCCCATACAGTTGTTCCATTTTCATTTTGGGGATGTTTTCTTTAGCTGTGCAGAAGCTTTTTAATTTGATGTAAACCCATTTGTTTATTCTTTCCTTTATGTCCCTTGCTCCAGGGGACATATCGATGAAAATGGTACTGCGTGGAATAATTGAATTTTCCTGCCTATGTTCTCCTCTAGGACTTTTATGGTGACGTGACTTATGTTTAAGTCTTTTATCCATCTTGAGTTTATTTTTGTGTATGGTGTAAGTTAGTGGTCAAGTTTCATTTTTTTGCATGTAATTGTCCAGATCTCCCAGCACCATGTGTACAAGAGGCTATTTTTGCTCCATTTAATGCCTCTGCCCACTTCGTCAGATATTAATTGACCGTGGACACACGGGATTATTTCTAGGCTCCTTCTCTTCTGTTGTATTGATCCGTGTATCTATTCTTATGCCAGTACCGGATTGTTTTGATTACAGTGGCCTTATAATATAGTTTTATATCAGGTATTGGGATCCCTCCTACTGTGTTCTTCCTCAAAATTGCTGAGGCTATTCGGGGTCATCAGTGGTTCCATATAAATTTTTGAAATGTTCTATAACTGTGAAATAGTCATTGGTATTTTATTAGGGGATACTTGAATCTGTAAATTGCTGTGCGTAATATGGACATTTTGATAATGTTAATTCCTCAAATCCACGATTACAGTATATGGTTCCATTTGTTTATGTCTTCCTTACTTTCGTTCTTCAGTGTTCTGTAGTTTTCTGAGTACAGATCGTTTACCTCCTTGGTTAGATTTATTCCTAGATTCTTTTTTTCTTGTTGCTGTAGCAAGTGGGATTCTTTTCCTAAGTTTTGTTTCTGATAGTTTGTTGGTGGTGTACAAAAATACCTTTGATTTCTGAATACTGACTTTGTATTCCTCTGTTTGCCAGATTCACTTATTAGGTCAAAGAGTCTTTTGTGGAGTCTGTAGGGGTTTCTATGTACAGTACCATGTCGTCTGCAGACATTTACAGTTTTATTTTCTCTTTTCCAATTTGGATGACTTTTATTTCTTTTACTTGTCTGATCACTGTGGCTAGAACTTCCAACACTATGTTGAATAGAACTGATGAAAGTGGACATTTTTGTGTTGTTCCTAATCTTAGTAGGAAAGCTTTTAGTTTTTGCCCATTGAGCATGATGTTGGCTCTAGATTTTTGGTCTTTGGCCTTTATTATGTTGAGGTATGCTCCCTCTACTCCCTCTTTGCTGAGTGTTTATTATCACATAAGTGGATGCTGTACCTTATTCAATGCTTTTCTGCGTCTGTTGATATGCTCATGTGATTTTTGTCTTTCCTTTTGTTTATGTGACATATTACATTTATCGATTTGTGTATATGGTACCATCATTGTAACCTGGGATGCATCCCACTTTATCATGGTGTATGATCTTTTTAATGTATTGTTAGATGCAGATTGCCAATATTTTGTTAAGGATTTTAGCGTCTGTGTTTATCAGTGATACTGGAAAGTAGTTTCCTTTCTTTGTTATGTCTCTATCTGGTTTTTGGATTGGTATGTTGCTGGCCTCATAAAAAGAGTTTGGGAGTCTTCCCTTTTCTTGGAATTTGGGAATAGTTTGAGAGGGATAGGTGTTAACTCTTCCTTAAATGTTTTGGAAAATTCTCTCTGAAGCCCTCCAGTCCAGGGCTTCTGTATGCTGGGAATGTTTTGATTACTGCTTCAATTTCACCAGCTGTTACTGTCTGTTCAGGCTTTCAGCTGGTTCTTCAATCAGTTTTGAAAGAGTGTATGTTTCTAGAAAGTTGACCATTTCATCCAGGTTTTCAAATTTCTTGGCATATAGTTAAGTAGTAATTTCTTACAATTCTTTGTTTTTCTGATGCATCAGTTGTAATAACCCCTCTTTCATTTCTGAATTTATTCATATGGGTACCCTCTCTTTTTCTTTTTGAGTCTGCTTAAAGGCTTGTCGATTTTCTTTATCTTTTCAAAGAACCATCTCCTGGATTTATTGTTCCTTTGATTTGTTCTTTTAGTTTCTGTGTCACTTAATTCTGCTCTGATCTTGGATATTTCCTTCCTTCTCCTGGCTCTGGGCTTCGTTTATTGTTGTTCCTCTAGTTCTTGTAGCTGTAGGGTGAGGTCGTTTATTTGAAATGTATCTTTTTTAGGTCGGCCTGTATCACTATGAAGTTTTTTCTCAGGACTGCCTTCACTGTGTTCCATAAGTTTTGGACAGTTTTGTATTCATTTTCATTCGTTTCAGAATCTTTTTGATTTCTTCCTTGATCTCATTATTAACCTATTCATTGTTTAATAGCATGCTATTCAATCTCCATGAATTTGAGTGTTTTTGAATTTTTTCTTTGAGATTGGTCCTTGTTTCAGGCTTTTGTGGTCTGAGAAAATGCTTGATATGATTTCAGTTTTCTTGTGTCCACTTCCTGTCCTGTGGGTTTTTGGTGGACAGCGAAACACACAGGAGACTTGCAGCACTGCAAACCTGGGGAGAGAAGGAGGGTGTGTCTTGGAGGAGGACACTCCCGTTCCCAGGTTCCCAAGGTTTTTATTGAGGCTGGTTACTAAGGGTGCATAGAATTGCTAACAATTACATCTGTTCCCGGGGTGCAGGAGGAGAGGGGTGAGAGAATGGTCAGGTAATGTTTACCAGGACAACCAAGAAGGAGGGAACACTGGTTCCTCTTCAGTGGCAGCGTTCATGCCAAGTTCTGCATTTGGAACTCTGCTCTTGGTGTCACATGTACACATACCAAGGGGGTCGAACTCCCACATCTCCCTCTTTTTTGTTTTGTAAAGTAAGCATTACGACATTATGCTGCTGGGTATGCATAACGTCTCACAAGAGCAAAGACACCAAAGACAGATGATAAGAATAATGCCAGCCAAGATTATACCCGCCGCCACCCCCCATTGTCTGAGGTGTAGCGACCCAGCCCATGTGCTCAGATTGAGCCACCGTAGATGGTCACTCAGGGACTGGAAAACATGATCTTCAGTGGCCTTCTGGAGGACTCGGAGCTGTTCTTGTAGCTCCTGATGGAACTGGGATATCTGGCCCTGAAGGTTGGAGGAGAAAGCTCCTGGAGGTGAGGTTTCACCTCGCCCCAGGAGTGCTGGCTTGTGTTCTATCTGAGGGGAGTCAGGCAGAGCCTACTGAAACCGTGATTGCAGGTGAGCAGCTGCCAGGTGACAAGGGCATCTTGTCGCACCCCAAGCGAGATGATAAGCCACCTCAACGGCTCTGAGGTGGCCGAGTATTTCCTGGCTGATGCGAGGCTGCTGGAGCATTTCCTGCGTGGTGTTGGCGAGCAGGCTACTCACAACATGAGCACTCTGGACAGATTCAGCTAGAGCAGCAGCGGCTGTGGTGGCCGTTGTGGCAAGTATTATGGCGGAAACAGTGCATGCCATATTAGAACCCTGTTAGGACCCTGAGGAATCACTTGGTCCTCAGCTCTGCGAGTGCCAAGTTGAGGGCTGTGATTCCCCCAGGGTCTTTCCAAGGTCAAGAGGCATTGACAGGGAGCCATAGTGCAGCCTGCCTGTGAACGAGAAACACAGTTGTACAATTGAAGCAGATTACATTCTCATGAGTGAGACAGGAAGGAAGAAGAGACCCAGGCGGGGGTCGTATAACATAGGTGTCATCTTCTCGAGTTACTGAGGTATTAGTGAATACTCAGAGAAGGAATGAATACATGGTGCACATAGTGACCCAGTTGTTCGCGCTAAGGAAAAAAGTGTTTGTGGTGATTCTCTGACCGTGGGCACCAGGACCAATCTACAGCATTGGCGAATCCCCCTTTCAATAAAGGAAAGGCCGAGCCATCAGAGGTTAGAGTACCAGAGCCCCTGGAGGCCGTTGCGAACAAGCCTTAGGAGAGGTCCTCCTAGGCCCTGGTCAAGCCACTGGTTCTTCGTGCAGTGTGACCCGGGGATGGCCTGTTGCTGATGCCGCCAAGTCTTATTTCACTGAAACTCGAGAGGGACCCCAGTCCTCCCAGACCGTCTTTCTGTGGTCTGGGACCTTCGTGGCAAGGGGAAATTGCCCATGGCACAGTTCCCACCTTTGGGTGTTACCGTGGGCTGGACATCGTTGCCCCAGAGACCACCCAGAGGCATTATGATATGTGCCATTGAGGCCTAAGATATGGATGATGGGCTACTGCCAGACGCGACTCTTCTTGATCGCCAGACCATAAGAGACCACCCGGGTAATAATAGGGAGGCACAGGGTATCGGAGAGGGTGGTGAGGCATAGCGGTAGGTGCAGTGTCTGAAAGAGCGAGCCATTTCGTACCCAGCCCGAATGCCTACCCTGAATCAGAGGGCCATCAGGCGGGAGCCATGCACCTCCTGTCTAGTGTGTGTCATTACTGGACAGGGGCGGCTCAGTGTGCCACCATATGGACACGTGGAAGATCGGGGGATCTATGATTTGTGCCCAGTAAAGGTGCCCCCCATGCTCCACCTCGTCCCCACTCATCCCATGGGCCACCACTGCAGGCGTCAGCAGTATAATGGCTATGACCATCATGTTGGCAGAGTTTTTAGCTATGATGGCCAAGAAGGCCAGCTAGTGGTTAGAGGGGGTTGGGTCACAGCCTTCTTGGACTAGGAAGCAATCCATCTCTTGAGACAGCCTTTTCGGGCTTCCCCATGTGATGGGAACAGGCCCCAGGCTTCGGGTGTGGTATGGGCGAGCCCGGTTCTGTTGCTGCTCTTGAACCTCCAGATGCTTCATCAGTTGCATCATTTGTTGGCTTAGAGTCAGCTCCCAATGGAATGGGGCTGACTGCTGCAACCCGGGTGCAGTAGGGTTTAACCTGCCTGCCTGGGCTTCACAGAGGTCCATGCTCTGTAGAAACGCAAACATATCCATGTCCCCACACCAAGAGCTCTGTGGGCCCTTGCCAGTTTCCATCACTGTTGACAGGGGAAAAGAGGACTAGCGGACATAGGGCCCCCTCACCCTGCCCTCCGGTGAAATGCTGTTCCGTGGGATCTGTGAGCTTTGAATCACTATTCAAAAAATTGAGGGTGAATAGTACCTTGCATAATTGTTCTGTTGGGGTAAGGTATTCTTCCTTATCCCCCCTCCTTTTTTTTTTTTAAAGTTAAGACTTTAATGTAGCCTGGGTGCTCTCGATTATTGCCTGCCCTGTAGGGTCGCAGGAGGTACCTGTCCAGTGCACAACACCCCAGCATTCAAGAAATGCTTGAGTGGCTCAGGCCATATACTCTGGCCCATTATCAGTCTCGATCTGTTGGGGTTTGCCAAGGTAGGCGAACACGTGGAGCCAGTGGGCACAGATATGCTTAGTGGTTTCTCCCGCATGAGTGGAAGCATAGAGCACCCGAGTGGGTATCTATGGACACATGAACATACCTGAGTCATCCAAATTCAGGAACATGAGTAATGTCTGTTTGCCAGGTGCCAAGAGGCTTCAGGACTCACGGGTTAACCCCTAAGGATTGCCCTGCCAGCACGTGGAACTGACAATCAGGCAAACACAAATGATTTCTTTGGCCTCCCCTGGCATTATGCTAAACTCCTTATGCAGGGCTTGGCTGTTCTGATTGCGGAGCTGATGCGAGGCCTGCTCTTGTTGGAAAGAGGAGAGATAGCTGACGAGCCGGTTGGCTTCCTGATTGCCCTCTGGTTTGGCCCCAGGGAGGCCGGAGTGTGAGAACATGGGTTATGAAAAGAGGATGCTGCCGCAAATCTAATAGCTGCTGTAGCGTGAAGAAAAGGGAGAGTAGCTCTTCAGTAGTGCTCCCTCGCACCTGAGCCTGTTCGAGATGCCGCATAGTGTAAACGGTGTACCCGGAATCACAGACTAAGTTGAGAGGGCGACTGGGACGGGCCTGCAGGGCTAGAAGTGCAGCCCCAAGTTATGCCATCTGAGTAGTTGAGTGTCTGCAAGATTTAAGAGATTTCCACCCTGCCTCTTCCTTCCAAGTGATTCCTGCCTTGCCAGTTCTTCCTGACCCATCTAGGAAGATGGTTAGTGCTCCCTGGTAGGGGTGTGGGACTGACCTTCTGTGGGAGCCCCAAATGGAGCCTCGGGATGTTTTGGAGCAATTTGTCAGTGGGTAGGGAGTAATTTAATTCTACAAAGTCAGCTAGCGCACTTTGCATCTCAAGGGACTGACTTAATAAGTACTGAAAGTCTTCCTTCCCCAAGGGAAGGTGGATGACTTGGGGTTCATGCCCCAGCATCTGCAGGCTCTCACGCGTCCCTTTTGGAGCAGCGCAGTTAGAGCTGTGAGGTAGGGGGTTATAGTTCTTTTGGGCTGATGACTGAGGAATAACCACTCTAGAATTTGAAGCTGAGGCCCTAACTGGGCTAGGAGCCTGGTAGGGGTCCCTAATGAGGGAAAACATATGAGGCGAACTACTACATCTGGGTCTATTCACGAAAACTGTTGTTCTTGAATAGCTCAATTGACTACCTGAATCTCAGCTATAGCAGCTTTGGTTAGGACCCACTTGGAAGTTACATTCAGATTGCCCTTCAGAAGATTAAAGAGATAGGTTAACTGATGTGTGCTAATTCCAAGGCTGGGCCTGAGCCAATTGGGGCTGGTTATTTCTCATGAAGATAGGGAATGCCTCTAATGCCTCAGTGTCACCCTACAGGCCCCTTCTTTGAGGCAGCCCTCCATGAGGGACTGGAAGCCTCCCAGGCTTGAAGCCAGTGGATTGGCTTTCACGGGCATTAAAAAGGGTGGGTCCCAAGGTGGATCGTCTGGATCCCAGATTGGTCCTGGCTGCAGGGGCACGGAGGCAGTAGACCAAATTGAGGGTTTAACCCTGCCTTCAAGTTCCCCAATGGGTCTTGGGGCACTGCATGCTTTGCAGTGCTCCCACCGTTTCCCTCACTCATTTCCTGGGTGCTTACCGAAGGCGCCCCTCCCTCAGTTTGGAGCAGTATAAGGGCCGTCTGCACAAGGCTCCAGGTGACTAGGGCTTGGGCTGGCACCCCGCTGCCATGCTTGGCTTGCCATTTGAGCTTCTCACTGATCTTATCCCAAACCTGGTGATCGAGCATCCCCTCGTCAGGGAAACTGGGACAGCAGTCTTTGACTACCTGGTGCATGTCTATCAAATGTTCCTTAACCTGACAGCCTGCTGCCTTCAGTAATTGATATAGTAAGTTTAAAAACATCTGCTGGTGCTTCGTTAGCGAGACACCCATGGGGTAGCGAAAGGAAAGAGTGCAGAGCAAAACAAGAGGTCCTTCTCTGTACTACACACCCCTGGGATTTGAGGAACCCCTGACTCCTTGATCAAGGGAGACTGGCCAGCCCTTTGTTACCTAAGAAGAGGCGCAGACTCTCCAGTGGATCACGTCGGGGTCACCACTTGTCCGTTTCCCATCCTGTGGGTGTTTGGCGGAGAGCGAAACACACAGGAGGCTTGCAGCACTGCAAGCCCGGGGAGAGAAGGAGGGTGCCTCTCAGAGGAGGACACTCACATTCCCAGGTTCCCAGGGTTTTTATTGAGGCTGGTTACTAAGGGTGCATAGAATTGCTAACAATTACATCTGTTCCCAGGGTACAGGAGGAGAGTAAGAGAATGATCAGGTAATGTTTACCAGGACAACCAAGAGGAAGGGAACGCTGGTTCCCCTTCAGTGGCAGCATTCGTACCAAGTTCTGCATTCGGAACTCTGCTCTTGGTGTCACGTGTATTCATACCAAGGGGCTCGAACTCCCACATTCTTGAGGTTGTTGAGGCTTGTTATTGCCCTATCATGTGGCCTACCTTTGCAACTGTTCCATGTGCATTTGAAAAGAATGTGTATTTTGCTTCTTTGGGTGAAAGGTTTCATATATATATATATATATATATATATATATATATATACACACACAAGGGTGTATATCCCCTTGTATAAGTGTGTTGCTGTCTATATCTTTCTTGAAGTTCTCCAAGACTTGCCTTATATATTTGGGTGCTCCTCTGTTGGGTGCATGTATTTTGCAATATTTATGTCTTCTTTATGTGCTCTTCCCTTGAGTGTTATGAAGTGTCCTCCTGTGTCTCTTTTTATGGCCTTTGCTTTGAAGTCTATTTTGTCTGATATAAATGTTTCTACCCCAGCTCTATTTTCCTGTCCATTTGCTTGGAATATTTTTTTCCAGCCCTTCACTTGCCATCTGTGTAGATCTTTTGTTCTGATGTGGGTCTCTTGTATGCAGCATATGTGTTGGTCATGTTTTCTTATCCATTGAGCTACCCTGTGTTTTTTGATTGGAGCATTTAGTCCATTAACATTTAAGGTTATTACCCATAGGTACTTATTCATTTTTCCCCCTTTGTACCGGTGTTCCTCTGTCTCTCAGTCCTTTTCCTCCTCTCCTTAAAGCAGTCCCTTTATCTTTTCTTGAGGTCCTGGTTTTGTGGAGTTGTATTCTTTCAGCCGCCTTTTGTCTGGGAAAAGAACTTTTTGTCTTTTGCTTTATTTCACCTTCCGTTTTAACTGAGAGCCTTGCTGGGTAGAGTAGTCTTGATTGCAGTCCTTTGCTTTTCATTACTGGAATACTTCTTGCCATTCCCTCCGGGCTTGTAGTGTTTCTGTGGAGAAATCAGCTGCTAGTTTTATCAGTGCTCCCTGGTATGTTACTTCTTGTTTCTCTCTTGCTGCTTTTAAGATTCTCTCTTTGTCTTTAAAACTTGGCATTTTTATTATGCCTCTTTGGGCCTCTTTGGGTTCATCTTGATTGGGACTCTCTGTGCTTCCTGAACTTGTGTGCTATTTTTCTCTCTCCAGGTTCGGGAAGTTTTCTGTCATTATTTTTTGAAACAGGATTTTTATCCCTTGCTCCTTTTCTTTTCCTTCTGGTATTCCTGTGATTCGAATGTTGTTGTGTTTCATGTTGTCTTTCATTTCCCTTAAGGTATCTTCATATTTTTTTAGTCTTTTTTCATGCAGCTCTACCTGGTTATTTCTTTCTACCTTATCTTCCAGCTCACTAATTCTGTTCTCTGCTTCATCCAACCTGCTTGTAATTCCTTCTAGTGTATTTTTTTATTTCAGATATTGTATTCTTTCTTTCTTCATGGTTCTTGTTTATCGTTTCTGTTTCCTTTTTCAGACTGTTGTAGTTCCCACTCAGTTCCTTGTAGCTGTCAGTGAGCACCTCGAGCACTCTTGAAATCATTGTTTTGAATTCTGTATCTGATAGTTTGCTTGCCTCCACTTCATTTATCTCTTTTCCTTGGGAGTCTTCCATTCCTTCTGATTGCAGGTTTTTTTCTTTGTCTCCCCATTTTAGGTGACTCTTTTTGTTTGTTTTTGTGTCTCAGGTTGCTCTGCTTTGCCAGCTGGCTTTGTGGTGTGACTTTCTATATTAGGAGTTCTGTGGGACTCAGTGGTACAGTCTCTTCGATCTGCTTGTCTCAAGGCTCTAGGGCTTCCCTTTCTTCTATTTGTGTTGCCTCTCTTTTTGTTCATGGGCTTTACCTGTTGATGGCTCCTTTGTTGTAGGATCTCCCCCCCTCCAGCTGGTTTACTGGTATTCACAACTCCCACCTTGTCTTTTATGCTTTTGTAAAGGTGTTGGTTAATAGAGCAGTATTACCAGTCCACCAAACCGCCACCAGTAAAAAGAACCCCCTGCCATATCTGCAGTGTAACTGCAATAGAACTGAGATTAATAAATGGAAAGAGGGATTGCAGATATTGTATGATTTGATAAAGGGAATATGAGATGAGTAAAACAGTGGAAAATGTTATTGAGTGGTATGAAGGAGTAGAATTGATAAAAGTAGGGGTAGAACCAAGGTGAAGGAAGGGAGAGAACAAAATTTAAGATGTAAGTAAAACATGAAAGGACGATGTGAACAATGGGTAGGAAAAGGGAAGAGTATACTATGAGGTTTGAAGTGAAATTGAAAAGGTAGTGGACCAACGGGAGCAAATTTGCTGAAAACCCACAGCAGGGTCAATAGGAATGACAGCTGAATGAAATTTAATAAAGGTAGAGCAGGAATAAGAGTACTGTAGAAAAGCAAAAAGTGAATATGGGATGTCTACCGTAAAGAAAAATTACTCTTTAGAAGAGGAGAGGATGGGGGAAGCAAACTAATAAGAGTAAGGAGTAAAGCCCAGGTTTAGAGAGGGGAAAAAAGTAAGAGAGAAGAAAAAAAAGGAGGGACAATGAGATAAAATCTCTTACAACTGATCACAGGGCAAAGGCAAAAAGGAGTAAGACAGCGGGGAAGTATTCTATGGGATTTAAAGTACTAACAAGTAGTGAAGAAATAGGAGATCCTTTGGAGAAGTACAGCAATAACCATGATATTTCACCTAGCTAGCCACTTTTTATAAAAGATGAAAAAGAGTTAAGACTCTAATTAGAAGGGAAAAAGAATGTGAGCTGACTTTAGAAAGCAGAGTGCTTAGTGAGGTTAGATGGAGGAGAAATATATGTGAGAGTAAGGGATAGGAACACGGTGAGAAAATAAAGTTAACCACAGCAGTAAATAAAGCTCAGGAAGATGCCAAAATGGATTAAGACCAGGGAAGGGTGCTGTGTGTGATATGGAATAACAATAGTATGATAGGAAATATATAATCTGAATAAAAAGAATAAAAAGTGAAAGACCAAGGAGGGGTAGTGTGTTACTAGAACAGGAGTGAAGTGAAAGAAGAAAAATTAAAATGCAATATGAAGGGAGAATAAAGAAAACAGATCAAATGGTGAAATCAAACCAATAAAAAAACAAAAAAACTAATTCAATGGAAAGAAGAGAAATACAAAAAAAACCAAAAAACTATGCAAGTTCTGAAGGATAGCAAAGTGAAATTTGTCTTAGCTGTTGGTGTTTGTCTTCTGACTTCTTTCTGGATTGTCTCTGATTTTCTCACAGCTCCAGGTCTTATTGTCTTACTCTTAAAAAAACAAAACAAAGAAAGCCTCCTGCTGACTTTCAACCTGCCAAATGTGTTTTGCAGGTCTTTCTGAATCCTGCAGGCATACAGAGGAGATTCCTATTAAAAGGAATCTCTCTGGGTGCTGCTACCTCTCCAAGCCCCTGCTTCCCCCCTTTCATCAATTCATAAGGTACCCTGTGTGGAAGCAAATCATGCTCCCACTCCCCCATCTTCACTGGCTAGGCTGCTGCACAGGCAAGGACCCTTTGCATTCAAGGCTTCTGCGCACTCGAGGTCTTTGCACAGCGGCTGAGAATGTCTTTTGAGAGAAGACCTTTTGGGTGCAGCCTGCTGTTCCTAACAAGTACCCGGCTTTCCACACAGACCAACTCTCTGACCAACCCTGAGTCTATTTGTCACCCAGATCCCCAGTTGTGGCCCATCTCTTCCAGCTGCAAGTGTCACCGACTCCCCAATTACGCTAATACTGTTCCAGCCGATGACTGCAGCCCCAGCCACTGACAGCCGTCCCAACAGGGGTACGCCACCAGCTGTGTGGATCTTACTACCTCTTAATCCCTCCAGTGACTTTAAAAGTCCAGATCCCTGCTGCTGCTGGTCTGTGACTTATCCGCTTTGCGAAGGGAGGGAGCCACTAAGTTGCAGTTACTGACCCGACCTTCTTCTAGCGCTCCTACCGCCACTGCTATCTCCAGCACACAGCCCAGGAACCTACTCCTCGGCCTTCAGAATCTCCTTACTGTCCGTTTTTTAGTGTCCTCTGCAACCTTTGGCTTCCAAACTTCATATCAGCTGGGATTCTGTTGACTGTTCACTCTGTTCTTCAGAAGATCGGCTAGATGTCCCAGTTCGGTGCATGACCAAGTGGGTTCAGCTCCCACCTACCTCGCTGCCCTAAAGCCAATTCTTGTTATTCACTTTAGAAGATCAAAACTGACTTGGGTACCAGTTGATCACAAATTTTCATAAAATGGGGAAGCTATTAAAACTCAGGGTTTGGGGTACTAGGTAATAATAAAGAAAAATATGTTATTTCTAAGACTGGCATAAGCACTCTCTCCTGCAGCAGTTTGAAATGATTTCTCGTTATTTTAGAGGTGGTTATATGCCATTATTTCTCTTTTGCCCATTTTCTTGTTTTAACTTATTTTGCCATGAGAATTATTCTAGATTCTCACCCATTTTATTCTTCTAAAATTGTTAAAAATTATCAAAATCATTGTGACATTTACAGTCATAATGAGCTCTTAAGATAGTGAGGCTATAGTTGATCGCTTTATAAGCTAACACTGTAAGATTTACCTGATAAGTCATTTATTAGTAATGGTAGAGCAATAAAGAGCCTGTAGAATCTGTCTCTGTTCCTTTGACTTCTCTGTATCAGAATTACCTCATGATCCTATGTTCTTAAATGTTTTGAAATTGAATTTTGTCTCAAATCTCCTAATTTTATTCTTAGAAAATTACTCTCTTCACTTTTCTAATTCTAGCAGACTGCCCATTTCTTTTAGAAAAATATGTCATCATAAACAATTTTTTAAAGTTGATTATAAATTATTACTTTCCAGGATTGCATATTTTCAGCTGTGTTTTATTTTTTTAATTAGCAAGACATAAAACTTATCTTTTTAGTTCATATGTGAGGTTGTACTTAAAATTCTATTTTCTGAACATGAATAAGTATTCTAAGAAAATACATATTTTTAACAGCATTCAACTATGACATCAACTTTGAGGAGATTGGGTGAAGAAATATTCAAAGGAGTAGTAACTAAGGAAATTCAGGATAATTCTTTAGAGCGTTCTGTGGAGAATAAACCAAAGACAGCTGCTTTCTTTAGGAGTTCCAATTTACCATTGAGATTTTTATCAACTTTAATTGTTCTCAGAACAGTCACTCAAGGTAAGCTTTTAAGTGTGCTTATGGAATAATATTTCATAAACAACTAGAAGAGAATACTATATAATTAAGCAATTTTTACATAGTCAAGTATGTTTTATATTACCAGAATGAGATTTTAAATTGTTTTATAATGGGCCCTGGCTAGTGTGGCTCAGTGGATTGAGTGCCAGCCTGCAAACTGAAAGGTCTCTGGTTCGATTCCCAGTCAGGGCACATTCCTGGGTTGCATACCAGGTCCCCAGTGTGGGAGTGGGAGAGGCAACTGATCGATGTATCTATCAGACATCTGTATTTCTCTTCCTCTCTTTCTCCCTCCCTTCCCCTCTCTCTAAGAATAAATAAAGTCTTAAAAATTGTTTTATAATGATAGCACATTATAAAAACTACTTTTATTTCCTGAATTCGAGACAGTAGAGTCATCAGTTAGATTGTTGTCCCCTCCCAGAACCTAAGTTAATTCTTTTGTATCATGTTCTGTAACAACCTTGGCTTACCACTATCACTACATTTACCATATAGTATTGAAATTGCTAGTTAATTATTTTCCACTAGAGCAGATGTTGGCAAGCTATAGCCCATTGGTCAAATCTAGCCCACTAGCTGTAAATAAAGTTTTACTTGATCATATCTATGCTTATTGTATATTGTCTGTGACTGTTTTTGCCTTACAACAGAGCTCAGTAGTTGAAAACAGAGACTATTTTGCCTCTCAGAGCCTATAATATTATTATGTGGCCCTTTACAGAAAATGTTTGTGAATCCCTGTACTAGTTTTTAAGTTTTCTGAGGGGGAAAAATACCTTTTTACCGTTATATCCCCCTGCACCTAGCATAGTACTTCTTGTACCCCTGCACCTACCATAGTACTTGATGTAAAATAGTGAATGGAAATCAATGAATTAAAAAGAGTTTCAATCAGACTTGCCATTTTAAATATAGTTTTGATATACAGCTAATAACTGGTTATTTTGGATTATTAAATGTGAGGGCTTGTGTTAAAGTAAGTCATACCAGTGTAGTCAAACAATAAATATAC
Source organism: Mormoops blainvillei (assembly GCA_004026545.1). Taxonomy (NCBI): domain Eukaryota; kingdom Metazoa; phylum Chordata; class Mammalia; order Chiroptera; family Mormoopidae; genus Mormoops; species Mormoops blainvillei. Next base: position 60,233 of record PVJD01009049.1, read on the forward strand.
CATCTATCTTTTCTGTTTGTTAAATTATATGTCATTTTTTAAAGTGGGCAATGGCAGTAGTTTAATTTGACTGTTTCCTCTGAAGTGTGTTCTATTTAGTTATACCTAATTATATGGAATTTAAGGGGAAAAAAGTCCCAAAACTCTTAATCGTTTCTTCTTAGTTATTTTTTCCCTTATAGTTATGGTTCTCAAAGTTATAACAGATTGGGTGGTAATTGTTTAAAAAGTCATTTATTAGAAAGGCGCATTAGCCCCAAATACAGTTACCACACAGTAACATACATTATAATATCATTTGATAAAATATAGCATTGATTACTGATCAAACTAATGAAATGGAGAAGTAAAACAGGAGGGAATTAGGTGCTCCCTGTCCCCATTTTTGTGCAATATGGTATTGGGTATACTCACCATCTGTAATGAGCCATAAAAAAATTAAAGATGAATATTAGAAAGGAGGAGAGAAAACTGTTAATTCATGGATACTCTATATAAATTGAGGACTTTTGAAGAAACTAGTGAGGAAATTTAATATAACGTGCAATGGTCGGAATATTTGTGTCCCCTCCCCCAGTTCATGGCAAAATCCTACCCCCAGGGATGATGGTATTAAGAGAGGCCTTTGGGAGGTGCTTAAGTCATAAAGGTGGAGTCCTAATTAAATGGGATTAGCACCTTACCTTTATAAAAGAGACTCCACAGAGATCTATAGCCTGTCACACCATGTGAGGACACAGCAAGAAGGCACAACCTATGAACCAGAAATAGGGCATTCACCAAAATGCCACCATGTTGGTACTTTTGTTTTCGACTTCCCAGCCTCCAAAACTGTGAATAATACATTTCTGTTGTTTATAACCCACCCCATTTCTAGTATCTTGTTATAGCAGCCCAAGTGGACTAAGCCATAATTTGTGTTTCAGAAAATGAGCTCCAGAAGAAATTCACAAAAACCTTTAGACTTTAAGTACTATCATGAGTTTGACTGTAGTATACTATGACTATCAGTAATAAGCAGCCATCTACATGTGGTTAAAGAAGTCTTGTTCATGTAATCAAAACAAAAAATGTAAAATGTGGTATCTGTAAAACCTCTTTGTGAAATATAACAGGGCATAAAGATATGAGTGAATAATAGATGGATAAACAAGTTAATAAAGATTATTGCTGAAGTAAATGGCAGAAATAAAAGACTTTCATATGTATATACACAGAAATAAGCATTTCTACCAACAAAGACATTAGAATCTACTGGGTAAGTAAACTGTAAATATTTCATTTTACATCATCTTACAATTAACAACACTAGAAGTTTAAATAGTTACTTCCAGTGGTATGAGATAGGGAATCAGGAAAGGATTTAGTATGAGGAGTCCGCATTTGTGCTGACCCATGGAGGGTATGTAGGATTTCATAGGCATAAAGTAAAGAGAAAGGTCATTCCTGAAGGAACAATATGAACAAATACTTGGAATTTTGAAAGAGGTTGGCATGCAAGAAGACTAAGTTATCAAATATGAAAATGTGGTTTGATTATAGATGCTCCTTAAATTGATGTGAACCTTGAAAAACACTTTTGATTTATCTTCTCTTAAAAACATACAAATTATATCATACCATTTTTTTCTACAACTTACTATTTTCACCAATAATGTGTTTGCAGTTTAATCATATTAATACAGTACCTAGTGAATTTTAAGCTCTCTGTGATAATTGGAAATACACAAGGCTCTAACAAGTGAGCTCAGATAATAGTATGTCTTGTCTAGTCTAGTTCATAACTGTCTCATTTTTTCTTATGACTCTTGTCCATTTTCTAAGTTATTTTAAAGTTAATAATTTAAATTCCTTTTCAGCAAGGACGCCTCTTACAAAACCAATTAAAGCATTTCTCTATCTGGTAACCTTTTCGTTAGTCTTTATGTGAAGACAACTTCTAGTAGTTTTAAGTCTGATGTTTTGCTATTGTTGGGTATTTCTGAAAAGTGTTTATATTTTGAGATGTAATCTAAACTCTAGGATATAAAATGGAAGTTGAAAAATCAGACTGATATATCATCTAAGAAATTTTAAGAAACATACTAGTATATATTATGTTATCTTTCACCTACAGAATTGGTGCTATTCCTTTAATTTGAAAAATTATTTGTTCAGGCATTTATTCTGTTTGTGAAAATGATTTAAATTGTTTAAAAAGAAATATCTGAGAATCCATTCAGAATTCACTTAAAATATGTCTTTAAAAGCTTCTTTTAAAATCACCTAGAGTAGCCCAGAAATATTAACGTATGAATTGGTAGCTGAAAGCAGTTTTCAGGTCTAATTTGGTATCAGACAAGCTTTGAGAGCTAGGGTCAAAATTTTTAAATTAGTGAAAACATTACCAGACATCAAAATAAATGTGATTACCATATTTTGCCATGTGTAATGTACTCCTGTGTATAATGCATATTATATGTGCATGTTTTTGTGCACATTAAACACAGGATTCTTGTACCCATTGTTATACCCACATATTATGTAATCATTATACCCATGTATAATGTGCATTCTCATTTTTCCTCAAAACTTTGGGCAAAAAAGTGTGCATCATATACAGCAAAACAGTAACTGAAAAGGTATTATCTTTTTAATAAGATATCCTTACTAAAAAATCTAAATGGTAAATTTTAAAAATATTAAAATGTGTTTAAAAAGTTATAGATTTTCTTATGGTGTACAAAATAACCACCCTCCATGAAAACATCCTCTCCCAATTTTTATTAATTGACAAAGCTAATAAAGGGACAATTTTATTCTCCCAAGTTGTAAAACCACCCTCATCTGTTGAATTTTTCTGTTGAAAAGTGAATTTTGTTGAATTCATTTTTTTCTGTAACTTTTTTTTTAAAAAAGACTTTATGTGCTAAAATACTAACAGCTTCTAAACGTAAATGGAAGTAGTGCAACATGGGTGTCTTTTATATCATTTTTTTCTATTTTCTCTGTTTGAAAAGTTCAGAATTAGTCATTTGAAATTAAAATAACATTTAATGGAAACCCTGGGAGATTTAAAAACTGTGCCAGTTTCCATGGGAAGTAAGAGCAAGACTACAGAGAGGTTCTAGATGTTTTTTGTTGTTCATCCTAGCAGTCTGTCTCATGGAAAAGCAGCTCTGTGGGCTAAATAGAAGATGTGACTCAAGAAGAACAGGGAACTTTTGTGGTTCGCAGTTAAAAATGTTGGAGAAATCTGGGTGTAACTAAAATTTATTATTTCCTTTAATGTTCTAGTGGTTATAATGAATCTCTAAAACTTGAATATACTATATGCAGCATTTCCCAAACTTATTTAACTTCTAAACCCTTTGACTCCCTTACAGGACTAATTTTCTGAGTAAGACAATTTGGGAAATGCCACCTAACATTTCATGAAGTACCATTGTAATACCTTATGAAGATTCACATTACCCTGAGGAATAGTATCCCTCTCCCTTTATTACAGGGAGAGAAAGTGTTTTACCAGTAGGACTGTCACTTCCCCATTTAGAACTAGCAGCTATATCCTCATTTGCAACTTCCCTGACAAATCAGAGTGGCTCCATTCCTACCAGTAAGGACAGTGGGTTTTGGACCATTCAGACTGTCAGGTTTTGGATCCTCATTTGCATGCTAGTGGGCCAGTCAGGGGCCAGTGTGGGAGCGCCTCTCTATATAACTCAGCTTCACCTCTTTCTCAGTAGAGCACACTTTCAGTCAGTGTCCATTGATGACTGTTTCTCAGACTGGAGCAGCAACATCAGAGCTGCAGTTATCTCTCTGGAGTGGAGGGGAGCAGAGCTATGATACCAGAGCACCAGGGCTGTAACAAGGAGGCTGAGCTGATTCACAATTGAGCTGATCCACAGCTGAGCTGTTTCACAGTTGAGCTGTTTGCACTGAATAAAGTCTGCCCTTTCCATACCCCAAACTGGGGACTCCTGTTGACGGAGGAGACTTAGGTTGACAATGTATAGATCTGTAAGATAAGACCTAGTTTTTATTGAATGGATAGTGCAAATAGATTGTTCATATCAGATTCAACATAGAAAATATTTGGTGTGAATTTGGTATTATAATGCTAAATTCTTTCTTATCTCTGAAGATTATTAATCCCCATATTACTGGTGATTAGTTTACAGACATTAGATAATTGTGCCACAGCCACATAACCAGTATTTGAAAACTGACTCAGCTCAGCTCTGCCCATATCTAAAGCCCACCCTCTTGATCCTACCATATAACTTCCTAAGAGTATGCATTTCCTGAGATAATCAAATAATAATAATAAAAAACACATAGCACTTACTATGTTATCGGCTAAGCATTTTATATATACTAACTCAATCCTTAAAATGTTATGAGATATCAGTATTACTAACATCTTCATTTTACAAATGAGGAAATTGAGGCATAGAGAAGTTAAGCCTGTACTCTTAATCACTATCCAATGCTGAATCTGTGAAATAAAAGTTAACTCTCAGGTATACCTCACATTTATTATAATTACAGAAGGAAAATGATCAAATACAATGTATCACTGAGAAGAAACATACAAGTTTTATTATATTGTAAATTATAATCATTTTTGAAGTACCGTAATTTACCGTGTATAATAAGCACTTTTTTGCCTAAATTTTTGAGGGAAAAATAAGGATGTGCATTATACATGGGTAGTACCTGAAATACCTTGTATCTGTTCCTCTGTTTTTTAGTTATTTGTTACATAAAATTTATTCTACCATAATATATTCAAAAACATATGCCAAAATTCTTTTATAATACAAAAAAGTATCTAAATATATTAAAATTGAATTAAAAAATTAAAAGGAAAGATTTTTTTTCCTGAAAGTTTGGGTCAAAAACGTGGGTGCACATTATACATGAGAGCTCATTATACATGGCAGAATACAGTCTGTTCTTGTCATAGGAGCCACCAAAGTATATCATAACCTTTAATAAGATTTATTGCAAGGAATTCAGAAAGGTAAAAAGGTGAAAGCTGTTAATTGACTGTTTGTAATAATGATAAAAGATAAATAACTGGCAAAGCCACTATTGGAATAGTGAGGGAAATGAATATTAAATGATTTCTGGCACTACACTTGGCATTTTTCCATTTTTTCACTTGGTTATTTCCTTTTTCTTCTTTTTTTACTTGTTTACTATTTTATTTTATTTTTTTCATTGTTGTTCAAGTATACTTGTATTCATTTTCCCACCATCACTTCCCCTGCCGCAACCACACCCACCCCGCACCCCCAGTCCTTACCACCTTTGGCTTTGTCCATGGGTCCTTTATACATGTTTCCTGACAAAAGAGTCCCCTTCTTTCCTCCGTTATACCCCTCCCCCCACACCCCTGGTTACTGTCAGTTTGTTCTTTATTTCAGTGTCTCTGGTTTATTTTGCTTCTTTGCTTGTTTTGTTGATTAGGTTCATTTATAGATGAGATCATATGGTATTTGTCTTTCACTGCCTGGCATATTTCACTTAGCAGAATGCTCTCCAGTTCCATCCACACTGTCACTAGGGTAGGAGTTCCTTCTTTCTGCTACATAGTATTCCATTGTGTAATGTTCCACAGTTTTTTGATCCACTCATTTACTGGTGGACAATTTTGTTGCTCCCAGCTCTTGGCTATTGCAAATTGTGCTGCTATGAACGTTGGGGTGCATAGGTTCTTTTGAAGCAGTGTTTCAAGATTCTTAGAGTATAATCCCAGCGGTGGAATTGCCGGGTCAAAAGGCAGTTCCATTTTCAGTTTTGTGAGGAAATTCCATACTGTATTCCACAGTGGCTGCACCAGTCTACATTCCCAGCAACAGTGTACAATCTTTCCCTTTCCTCCACAACCTTGCTAGCTCTTATTGTTCGTTGATTTGTTTGCGATGGCCATTTTAATAGGTGTGAAGAGATATCTCATTGTGTCTTTAGTTTGCATCTCTCTGACGGCTAGCGATGCTGAGCATCCTTTCATATGTCTGTGGACCCTCTGTGTGTCCTCCTTGGAGAAGTTTCTGTTCATGGCCTTTGCCCATTTTTTAATTGGGTGGTTTGCCCTCCTGGAGTGGAGTCGTGTGCGTTCTTTATATATTTTGGAGATCAAACCCTTGTCCGAGGTATCACTGGCAAATATATTTTTCCCATACGGTTGGTTCCCTTTTCATTTTGTTGATGTTTTCTTCAGCCATGCAGCAGCGTCATGTGTTGATGAAGTCCCACTTGTTTATTTTTCCCTTTATGGCCCCTTTCTCTAGGGGACATATGAGTGAAAATATTG
>PVJD01009050.1:0-66524 GCA_004026545.1 Mormoops blainvillei
GGGGAGGAAGAATCCAAAAAAAATGAGGACATTGCAAGAAACCTCTGGGATATCTTCAGGTATTCCAATATTCACATCAGAAGTGTACAGGAAGGAGAAGAGAAAGGGCAAGAAATTGGAAATCTCTTTGAAAAAATAATGAAAGAAAACTTCCCTAATTTGGTGAAGGAAATAATCATGCAAGTCCAGGAAGCACAGAGTCCCAAACAAGATGGATGCAGAGAGGCCCACTCCAAGATACATCAAAATTAAAATGCCAAAGGTTAAAGATAAAGAGAGAATCTTAAAAACAGCAAGAGAAAAGAAGTTAGTCATTTACAGGGGAGTTCCCATAAGACTGTCAGCTGATTCTCAAAAGTAATTTTGCAGGCTAGAAGAGATTGGCAAGAAATATTCAAAGTCAGGAAAAGCAGGAAATTACAGCCAAGATTGCTGTACCCAGCAAAGACATCATTTAGAATTGAAGGGCAGATTAAAAGCTTCCCAGACAAGAAAAAACTAAAGTTCATCATCACCAAACCATTATTATATGAAATGTTAAAGGGACTTATTTAAGAAAAAGGAGGTAAAAAACTATGAACAATAAAATGGCAAAAATACATATCTATCAACAATTGAATCTAAAAATCAAACTAAGCAAGCAAGTAGGACAGGAACAGAATTGGATACAGAGAGTATTTTGATGGATGCCAGATGGGAGGGGTGTGTGGGGGAATGGGTGAATAGGTGAGAGGGTTAAGAAGTACAAATAGGTAGTTGCAGAATAACCATGGGGATATAAAGTACAGTATAGGAAATGGAGTAGCCAAAGAACTTATATGTATGACCCATGGACATGAACAATGGTGGGGGGGATTGCCTGAGGGAGTAGGGGACTCTGGGTGGAGGAGGGGGCAAAGTGGTAAAACTGGGACAAGTATAATAGCATATTCATAAAATAAAATAAAAAAGAACTATCTCTCATATAAAAAAAATTAAAAGATTGAAGTGAAAGTAAAGATATTTCCAGATACAGATAATCTGAGAATTTGCTACCATATATTCTTCAGGAAGAAAAATTCCCTCATAAGGGTCTGATATATAAGGTTAAATGATAGGCAAGTAAACTTGTAAAAACTGAGGGGGGCAGGTCTAAATACATATTCACTCTGTCAATAATAATAATGCTTAATTTGGGTCAGAAAAATTAAGATAGGACAAAATAATATGCAGGACAGGAGATGCCAATTGAACTTGAGTATTCTAAATTCCTTCTATTGTTCACAAAGCAATATTGAATAATGTTAGACTTTAAGGTATGTATGGTAACATTTTGAGTTATTGTATAACTCTAGAAATAATAGAAATAGAATGCGTAGTTCCAGAACAAAAAAGGAAAAATAAATTTAAAAAAACCTCAATCCTAAAAAAGGCAGTAAAGGAGAAAAAAGTATAGGATAAGTGGAAAAAATAGAAGGCCTAAGTAAGATGGCCGAAAGAACTGCAGATGCATCAGCAATCACAGTAAATATAAATTGACTACATTTTTTCAATTAAATATCAGAGATTTTCAGAATGAAAAATAAAATCTGGGTTTCTATTTACCTACAATATACAATGCTTCAGAAGGATTAAAAATAAAAGGTTAAAAAAGATATTTGGATAACAAGGACTAACCAAAAGGAATGTGTACTTACATTAATATCAGACAAAATAAATTATATGTCACAGAGCTAGCTAGCTATCCATGGTAATATCTTCTTTTTAAATATAGAGTTATAGCTGGGAAGTGGCTAGTCCATCAGGGGTTAGGTTTCCATGTCCATCTTTCATCTACAAGTGACCATGTGACCAGTTGCTGCTAATCAACTATGAGTGGAATTGATACCTGCCAAGCACAGGGCTCTGCATATACTGGCATAAGATTAGTATGCAAATTTTCCTTGTATTTGTTGTTATTAACAAAATTTACCCCAAAGTCTCACCACCCAGTGTAAAAATTTAATTGTACTGCTTTCTAGGTTCCTGTCTAAATATAATTCTGTAAACATAAAACAAAATTGAGATCTCATTGCATATACAGGCTTGTTTGGATTCTTCATTAAATTCTATATTCTTGCTTCTCTTCCATGTTGTCAAATGCTTCTCCAAAGTGTGACTTATAAACTTGCTAAAGCAATCTGTAACTTAACACAGGGTAGCCTTCAATAATGTAAACAATAAGTGATGAAGAAAAGGAGACTGAGGTTGATAAGGAAGGAGATGGAGGGTATAGCACCGTTTACCTACCTGCTCCCCCAACACCCATGGTAATGAATATCACTGTCCATATCTTTGCCTATGTCTCTGACAATATCCTAAGAATAAATTGGTAGAAATAGAATTACTGGGTCCAAGCCTACAAGCATGTTCAAGACTCTTGACATAGATTATTAGATTGCTTTCTGCAGAGATTGCAACACTTCATAATCCTCACAACAGCCTTTTAAAATGGGAACCATTATTCCCATTTAACAGGTCAGATAACTAAGGCTCATAGAAGATTAAGAAACTTGTTCCAAGTCACTGCTAAAGTTGGGTTTTTAATCCAACTACAAAGTTATTGTTGCATTCTATTTCTAATTTAAACTGGAGGTCAGTTTCCTCTCCCAAAATGAAAGCCAAACCTACACAAGGATAGACCTGGATTCTTCAAAATGTCAATGTCATGAAAGACCAAGAAAGAAACAAAGAAAATCAACTAGGAACTCTTCTAGATTAAAGGAAACTAAAGAAATATGTACTATGTGATCTTCCGTTAGAAATTGTATATATGGGAAATCTCCATACATTCCCTTCCATTTTGCTGTAAACCTTAAACTTCTAAAAAAATAAAGTCTTAAAACATAAATAATAGAAAAGAAATAAAAAGTCTATAAAAGACTTTTTGGGGAAGGTTGAGGAAATTTAAATATGGACTGTATGTTAGACAACAACATCATGCTAATGTTAAATATCTCAAATGTGATAACTTTATTGTGGTTATATAGTAGCACATCTTTATTCTTAAAAGATACACATTGAAATATTAAAATCAAAGTGTAACATCTCTCAAAACGGCTCAGAAAGAGAAGGAAATAAAAGGAGTAACAAGGGCAAAAAGAGAGATATGAAGAAATATATATGGGGAAGAGAGAGAAGAGAGAGAAAGTAATTGTGCCACATTTGGTGACTCTTGGTGAAGGGTATATGGGTGTTCAATTTACTATTCTTGCAATTTTTCTGAAGGTTTGGAATTTAAAAAATTACTATGCTGCTGAATAAAAAAATGGATACAAAAACATGGCATTGGTACTGGATCTTTAAAATAATTTCTAAGGCTGTAGAGACTTTGAACAGGCTTTCTTTCTTTTTAAAGCATTTGAAAACTGTCTTAAAGAGAGCCCAATGCCTGTTAGATGCAAAGGATTCTAAAGAATTTTCCCCACCAAGCTGACTTAGGCTGTTAAATAATTGCTGCTGACATTTGCTTGTGGTCCCTGGATTTTGTTGTTTAGTGCTGTGATTACCGTTGTCTTGGTAATTAGAAATCTCTTATATAATCAGAGCTGGATTTTGTGTCTTCTTTCTCCATCTCAGGTGGCAATCATAACTTGTCCCTGGGAGGATCATTGGTGTGGACACCAGGCAGTGAGAAAGGAAGAATTCTTCTCTATATTTTTATTTCTTTTCTTTTTATTAGCTAGCTGTATCTGTCATAAATAGGCTGAGGGAAAATTAAAGTCTTAAGGTATAATGTATTTTTCAGACACACTCTATTTTCCAACCTAAAATAGGCTATCTAAACTGTGCACATTCATTGACACAATTGAGATTTGGGTTCTGTAATAGAAAATTCTATTCACCATTGTATAAATGTACACATCATATTTTGCTCTTTGAGAAACTATTTTAAAATATACTATTATAATCAGAATTGTTTAAAAATGAAACGGTATCACTTTTCCTCTATTTAAATAAGCAGAATTTAATTTTATAGTGCTAACATTATCATACTCCTGCAATAGTAATAACAGTAGTGGCAAAGGAGAGTTGAGTCACCCAAGTTTCTTAACGAAAAGTTTAGTATAAGCTAATTTCCGGGGAGTTGGCAAGTATAAGTCTCCATGAATGCATCTTGTTCTAGGTCAGTTCCACTTAAGAGTAGCACTGGGATTGGGGTGTAAACAGCTTGGCTAATGGGTGCATTTTAATTCTGTTTGTCTGTTTTAGTCCCTCTGGATTACTCTGAGGAAGTACAACTCTCTCAGAAGGTCAACATTCAGCTCAACATCGTGTTTTCTCCTGGCAACATCCCCTTGCGTAATATTCGTTAGTGAAAAACAGGAAGACTTTGATAAGGAATCAACATTAACTTAGGGTGAAATCTTTATGAACGAGTATAAACAAATGACACATAGTTTAATTGAGTTGAATGAACGTTTGCTTACTTTAGGACAGGGTATATAGTTGGAGTCACGGTTGCAACGTATTTTTAAGGTTTTTATTTATTATATTTAATTTTAACCTTTTACCTTCAAATAATTTAAATTTACAGATGAGTTTCATTTAGAAAAAATAGTACAAAGATTTTGGGTACATCCTTCACACAGATTTATCAGTTATTAACATTTTACCACAATTACTTTTTCACTTTATCCCCCTGCCTCTACATATATTTATGTATATGCCTTTTATTGTCTTTGTTATTAGTTTTCTAAGCCATTTGAAAGTAAGTCACAGACATCGTGCCTTTCCCCACTAAATACTTCAACCTGTATTCTTTGCTAAAAATTTTATTTAAAATATCTTGTTCAATTAGTTTACATTCAATATTACTTTGTATTAGTTTCAGTCATATAGGGTAGTGGTTAGACAATCATATACTTTACAAAGTGTTCCCTCCAATATTTTCAGCACCCACCTGACACCATACATGATTATTACAATATTATTGACTATATTCCCTATGCTGTACTTTACATCTCCATGACTGTTTTGTAACTACCAATCTGTAGGTCTCATTCCCTTCACCTTTTTTACCCAGACCCCAAACCCCTCCCTTCTGGCAACCATCAGCTTGTTCTTTGTGTCTGTGAGTCTATTTCTATTTTCTTTGTTCATTTATATTGTTCTTCAGATTCCACATGTAAGTGAAATCATATGATATTTGTCTTTCTCTGACTGACTTTTTTCACTTAGCATAATACCCTCTAGGTCTGTCCATGCTGTTGCAAATGGTAAGATTTTATTCTTTTTTATGGCTGAATAATAATCCATTGTCTATACATACCACTACTTTTTTTACCCACTTATCTATTTATGCGCACTTAAGTTGCTTCCATACCTTGGCTATTGTAAATAATGCTGCAATAAACATGGGGGTGCATATATTCTTTTGAATTAGTGTTTTGGGTTTCTTTAATATATACCCAGAAGTGGAATCTCTGGGTCATAAATCTGTTCCATTTTGAATATTTTGAGGAACCTCCATACTGTTTTCCACAGTGGCTGCATCAATCTGCATTCCTACCAACAATGCATAAGGGTTCCCTTTTCTCTATATCATCACCAACACCTGTTGTTTGTTAATTTATTGATGATGGCCATTCTGAGAGGTGTGAGGTGACATCTCATTGCAGTTTAAATTTGCATTTCTCTAGGGGGTTTGGGGGTATACAGGGTCCAAATGGTAATGAAAAAAATACAATAAAGATTAAATTAAAAATTTGCATTTCTCTGATGATTAGTGACTTTGAGTATATTTTCATATGTCTATTGGCTACCTGTATGTCCTCTTTGGACAAGTGTTTATTCAGGTTCTTTGCCCATTTTTTAAATTGGATTTTTTTTTTGGTGTTGAGTTGTATGAGTTTTTATAAATTTTGGATATTAACCCCTTATCAGATATATCATTGGTGAATATGTTCTCCCATGCAGTAGACTGTCTTTTCATTTAAAAAAAAATTCTATTTATTTTTAGAGAGAGGAGAAGGGAGGCAGAAAGAGAGGGAGAGAAACATCCATGTGAGAGAGAAACAGTGATTGCTTGCCTCTTGCACATACCCAACCAGGACTGAGCCTGCAACCCAGGCATATCCCCTGACTGGGGATTGAACCTGAGACATTAAGCTTTGCAGAACGATGCCCAAATGAACTCAGCCACACTGATCAGGACTGTCTTTTCATTTTGTTGATGGTTTTCTTTGCTGGGTAAAAAGTTTTTGAGGAACCTCCAAGCAGCTTGATATGGTCCCATTTGTTTATTTTTTTTTTCCCCTTGCTGGAAGAGATATATATATATATATATATAAAATATTGCTGAGAGAAATGTGAGAAATTTTACTGCCTATGTTTTTCTTAGCAGTTTCAACCTATCTTTCATAGCCATAGTAAAATTATCAAATTAAGAGAATATAATACTGATACCGTAATATGATCCAGCATATAGTCCATATTCAAATTTTACCAGTTGTCAAAATCATTTATTTTATAGCAAATTTCCACCCCCCACTTTGATTTAGGATCCAATCTAGGATCATATCGTACATTTAGCAGTTATATTCTCTTTAAACTTTTAAAATCTGGGAGAAGTTATTTTTATTTGTCTTTCATGACATTAACATTTTAAAAATAGTACTGGCCAATTGTTCAGTAGAATGCTCCTCAATTTGGGTTTATATATTTCTTCATGCTTAGATTCAGATTGTACATACTTGCATTTGGCAGAAATATCAGAGAAGTGATGATGTATACTTCTCAGCACTTGAGATCAAGAGGTCAGTTTGTCCCATTATTTATAATGTTAAGTTGAATTATTTGGTAAAGGAAGTAATCTCCACATTTCTCAACAGTAAAGTTACTAATTTTCCTTTTTAATGAAATATGTGTTTGAAGCTGCTACTTAATATATCACAATGGCTAAAGGCAGTAGTAGAAATTGAAAGTAGTGCAAAGTTATAAATTTTGTACACAGATAATAAAAGTAATTCTATGGTTCCAGATAAAATTTAGAAATCTGATTATAGATTTGTCTGTTGCACACAAAATCTTAATAAGACTTTGTGTTCATCTCATGTGGAATTGTATTATATGATTATTTTTCCTAACACTTCAAATAAGCGATCTATTTAAAATGTTCTAGCTTTGTGTCTAGTCTTACTCTCATTGGGAATATTCTGCATTGGAGATAATATAAATATAGTACTGTTTCCATTGCAATTATATTTTATATGCTTATTCTAATGTGGTTCCCAGCACAGGGGATATCAGGACATTTGTATTTTTCAATAAACATTTAAATAAAGCAATTGAATGAATCTTTCTTAATGTCTACCTGAGAAATCTTGAGAACCAAAGCAAATTTGAGTTTGGTCATAATACAGACAGATGGAACAGCTTAAAAATAGTACAGGTCAGACAAATATGCTTCTATATAGTAGTGCTGAATTTTTTTTTAATTTCCTAAATGATCTCACATCAGGCAACTATCCAATGATGACAAGCAATTATTAGTAATAACAAGGAAGCATCTCTGTGGGCTCAGGCTACCCACAGTCCGTGTTGCACATCATTAGGGCCCCTGATATATTTCTTTGTGGCTTCTTTTCTCTGACCACATTAAAGCCTGAAGCAAAGTACAGTGATTTAAAAAGATAGACACAGTCAATGTATTGACCCTTGAAATTGGCTGCCTGCAAAACTTGGCTGCTTCTCATTTCTGGGAACCCTTTTTAACAACTGTCTCTTAATTTCTTCCTGGCTTGAATTGCATTTCAATAGGCTCTGATTTTGTTAGAATGGGAGTAGGAAAACTGCCACCTTGGATAATGAGATTGGAATCTTAAACTTCTCTATGTTTCAGGATGGTCTATTATTTTCATTTTAAAATAGCTTTGCATATCCTCACCCCCTCCACTCACAAAGATGACAATATAGAGAATCATTGAATCAGAATGTTTTAAATTTTACAAGACTGTTGATCCTCTTTGCTTTTTTAAACATGATAAATGTTAAATGCAAAACATTACAACCCTCTGAAGGAATGATTCTAGAAGCAGGTAGGAAACTTACAAAGCATTGAGCCTCATTTTAGCCAGTCTGTAGCAATGCAATAATTATTTTGTTTTGGAGTTTTCTGAACTAATTATGATATTATCATAATTCATATATCATGTTCCTGGTTTACAGAAAGCTCTGTTTTTAACCTGATAATTAAGCTTAAAATGGACCTTATTTCTCAAGGGTAGATTTTGATTTCAGGTCACATATTAGTTTCTATTGCTGCCATAACGTATTACCACAAACTAGTACAGATTAGTGCCTTAAAACAAGACACATTTATTAGTTCACGGATCTGCAGGTCCAAAGTCTGGGTACGACATGGTTAAACTGGATCTACCTAGGGTTTGACAATGCTAAAATCAAGGTGTTGGCAGGACCTTTCTAGAGATTGTAGATAGGAATTCACTTCCAAACTCAATCAGACTGTTGGCTGAATTTAGTTTGTTTTGATTGTAGGATTGAGGTCCCATTTCCGTGTTGGCTGTCAGGCAGGGGCTAGTCTTTGCTCATAGAGGTTACTGACATTCTTTGTCATGCTTTCCATGTGAATGACCCCTCCAGCCACAGTAGGTAAAGCCTTTATCATGCTTCAAACTTTTCTCACTTTTCCTTCTGCCACATCTCTCCTTTGCTTTGAGCCAGAGAAAATTCTCTGCTTTTAAAGTCTCATGTAATTAGATTGGGCCCACATGGATAATCCAGGATAATCACCCTATATTAAAGTGTATAACCTTAATCACATCTGCAAGTCCCTTTGGCCATGTAATGTAATGTATTTTCAGGTTCCTAGGGTATAATGGGACATCTTTGAAAGGCCATTATTCCTCCTACCACAGGTCAGGGGGAAAAAAAGACAGGACAGGCTGAAGATTTATCATAAATTTAAGATTTTCAAGCACAGATATCTGCAACTTTCTTGAATTAGTGCATAGCACCTACTATAAAGCATGGTACCTGATTGACTTTCCCACTTAGTGGGTGCATACAGAAGTTAGGAGTCTTAAAGATGAACAACAGACAAGCTCAGATATTGTTGTAACATGGGTGAGTTAATCAAGGACTTTGGGGTGAAGCTACGGATGAACTTGTGGAGCTCCATTCTCAGAGCTTGACCCAGAACCTGACCAAGTTGCATATCTTTTATGAAAGATCTGAATGCCTTCTTGGGTCCCTCAGTGATTTCTTCAAGAGCAAAACAGCAAATGCTCTGTGGATGTAAGAAGATGTGACAAGGAGATTTTAAATGAGGTTAGATATTCTCTGGTTAAAACAAACATTACTTTTATTGACCAGTTATTGGATAAAATGTTAAATGATCCAGTCTGATATTAATAACTACAAATGTTCATAATTATTTTAATTTAGGTGAATATTGTAATAGTCAATCACCATTGGTTGAAATAGCTTCATAAATAAGGTCATAGGAGAACCTTTACTTGAAGAGAAGAAGAACTCAAGCTATATTTTTTGTTATTATTGTTTTTTCCCAAAAGGGACAAAAGAAAGAAAGATAGTAAACATTAGCTTTTCCTAATTAAATTTCTAATTTTGATATATCCTAAATTAAAAGCCTTTAGGTCCTTTAATAGTATAAAGTTATTTGTGGGAGAAATTGACTCAGAAACCCAGCATTCGTGACATATTGATAAATAAAAACAGAAGGCTACAAAATACAATGCATATTAGAGTCTTTAGTGTGTGTGTGTGTGTATAGGTCTTTATATATATAAAGTATATATATACTTTATAAAATAAAGTATAAAAATTATATATAAAAATATATATAAAATATAAAATATATGAATATATAATATATGTAATATATAATAAAAATTATATATAAAAATTATATATGTATAATGTGAGGACACATACCAAAATGACAATAGTGGTTATTATCTTTGGGTGATAAGATTATAGGTATTTAAAATTTTTGTCTTTGTGTTCTGACTTTTCACAATTTCTTCCATTGAGTATGTATTACTTCCAAAATTAGATTGAACTGTGTAAAAATCAAATGACAAAGAAGAAAATTAAACTTAAGATGAACAGAGTGAAGGGGAACCATTCAAGAATGGAACTCTCCATGCTCTTAAATGTCTTTACCTGCACTGTAATAGATATTGTTCCTGTTTTTGGCTGCCAAGAACCTTTTCAAAGTTTTCCTATATTTAGGAATTTTTTATCTCATGATTTCCTACTTTTCACTCTCCCAGTGAAGACAAAAACAAGAGTGACCAAAGGCAGCCCTGGCCAGTGTGGCTCAATTGGTTGGAATGTTGTCCCATATACCAATAGGTCACCGGTTCAATTCCCTGTCAGGGCACATAGCTAGATTGTGGGTTTGATCCCTGGTTAAGGCATGTACGGGAGGCAGTCTATCTGTGTTTCTTTCTCTCTTTCCCTAAGCCCCTCTTTCTCTCTCTCAAAACAAAACAAAACAAAACAAAAAACAACAAAAGTGACCAAAGGCAAAGGGTGGACAAGCAGAAAAAAGCATTAGTCCAAAGAAAATGGATCCAGAGACCAACTGCTTTCCTATTGTTTTAAACAAGATATATTTGTTTTTATTTAATTATAAAAGATTCATATGCTCATTGTAGAACATTTGGAAAATACAGAAAAAAATTAAATTTACATATACACATAAATAAACATCACCAAAAGCCTCAAACTTAGAGATAAATACTTTTAAAATTTGAGTGCATTTCCTTCCAGTCATTTTTCTATGGATATGACTGGCAGGTACTGTGTAGTCTGTTTATATTGTGCATTCACTTATTTCACTTAACAATGTAGTGAGAGCACTTGTCAGTCTTTTTATATGGCCCCATGTCAGTCTTTTTGTATGGCCCCAGGGGTTTGGTTTTTCCAGGGCTGGCAGATAGGAGGGGGAATGGCTCAATAAATTTGGAGGTATACTTGAACCTGACGATAAGGGCAGGTCTTAAAAACAAAATACATTCATATGATTTCATTCCAAGAGGTCTGCCATGATTTTGTCACTTACTCATTGCTTGCATTTGAGAAAATTTCTCAAGTTTTAGAAAACCAGAATTCAGATTAAAAAAAATCATATTAGTGAGATTGCATTAAGGTTTATTGAGTTTAGAAATTCACCCGTAATGTTGCCTCCAGCCTTCCCAAGTTTTTTGTAAAAGCAGCCTGCACTTGTCTAAAAATTACTCTAAATAGCTTGTAAACCTCTTGAATCTGCCCATTTTTTTGTAGTAAAATCGGTCAGTTTCCTAACAATAAACAAGAGGGAAAATATAGATTGGCAGTAACCACCACTACCCTGAGAGCAATACTGGCTTTTTAAATCCAGAAATTTTTAGTAGATACATAAGTAGTTGCAGCCTTATATAACTGTTAACAAGGAACAAAAGAAAAAGAGAGCATTCTTTTGTTGGCTTTTGCTTTTCAGGGCTGTAATTTCTCATCTAATTGGGACAATCAGGGACATTTTTTCACTAATCTGATCTAGATTTGCACACCTCAAATGAACACTTTAAATCACACTCAGAAGCAAATTGGAAGCCCTTGTCTTCTGGTAAGACTGGATATTTTGTGAGATGGTTATAACCTTCTGCTTTTGGGCTTGAACTTGGCCCACTTTTCTGTAGTTGCCCCCTGGTGAGAGCCTTTTTGATTTCCACTTCAGACAAAACAAAGGAATAATTGGTTTGGGGTGTGTGTTTGTGTGTTTAATTGGGGGAAAATAGGCATAACATAAAATGTATCATTTTAACCAGCTTTAAGTGTAAAGTTCTGTGGTATTAAATATATTGACATTGTTGTGCTACTATTGCTGAACAGTACATGGGGTTCTGCTGCCCGCCACCCACAAATCCCAGAGGCAGAGGTTTGGTGGAAAAGGAAAGATGTTGTTTATTCAAAATCTGTACAATTTTGGAAAAATGGCAGGTTTTTGCCTTAGAACTCATTTCCTATAAAATACTCAAAGACGAATAACCCCTCCACCCTTTGCCAGATCAGTTCGAGGCTGTGCCTGGAAATCTCCCATTTAAAAATACTGTTCTTTGGGATATGCAGGTGGCTGTAGCATAATCACCCAGGTGGGTTAGCTGATTCCCAGTCACAGTCTGGTTCCAGGCATATTTCGAAGTCTGTGCGCTCGCTGGAGTTTTGCTTGTTGTGTGCTAACCTTTATTCCAGCGGCTCTCCCTGACCCAACACCTGCGCCCCATCCTTTAGGCTGTCGGTTGGCCAGTGAATCTATGTGCCTGGTAGGGCAGGACTGCACAACATGGTGCCAGTTGCCCATGTCACTTCTGCTTCTCATGCTAGGAGGGGCCCAGGAGTGCTCTGGCCCCTGGCCCCCAACACAGTGATCCAGGGGAAGGGGAAAATGGATGGGTCTCTATGCACCCCTCTGTTTAAATCTTCCATCCCAAAATCCTGCACAGTGAGGAAGCCAGTAGGAGGGTCTTTTTCCCTATCCTATCATTTCGCTAGCCTGGTGCATACTCTGTGCAAACTTCCTTCTGCTGTGTAATGTGCCAGTTTTGTTTACCCTTACCCAGGGGGAGGGAAATCTGTCATGTGATTTCCGTTTAAATCCTAGACTGTCTTTTACACTTCATGACCCCTCCCTTCCAGGGGCCTGGGCTCTTGTGTGCAGCCTTGGAACTCCATTCCCTCTGCTAGAGATCTGGCCAGACCCCCCTGTTATACAGCCATTACCATCATCCATCTCCATAACTTTTCAATGTTTTCCAAGTGAAATTCCATTAAACACCAACTCCCTGTCCCCCAGTCCCTGGCAACCACCATTTTTTTCTGTCTCTATGAATTTGCCTACTCTAGTCTATGTACCTTATATAATGGAGTCATACAGTATCTGTCATTTTGTGACTGGCTTATTTCATTTAGCATAATGTCTTTAAGGTCTGCACATTTTATAACAGATTATTATAAAGATTATTTCATATAATTTTATATCTTTTAAAGAAGCTAAGAGAAGAAAATATAAATTTATAGTGTTTGTTTTATTAACCTTATTTACCATTTCTGGTTCTTTTCATTTGTTCCTGTGGATTGATGTTATCATCTAGTGTCATTTCATTAGTCCACTACTGCTTTGTTACCATGCTCTTCCTTTGTGTTCTTATTGGCATACATATTGCTTTTTAATTTGTTATAGGACCAACAATATAATTATATATAATTTATTTTATTTAATTATTCTTAAAATCAGTTAGGAGAAGAAATGTGCATTTCTACTATTTTTTTTATAATTACTAGTGCACTTTGTTTTTTTGTGTAGGGATTCAGATTACAGCCCAGGGTCATGTGCTTTCTACCAGAGGAACTTTAGTATTTCTTGTAAGGCAGGTCTGATCACAACGCATTATCTCAGTTTTTGGTTATTTGGGAATGCCTCTATTTCGCCTTTATTTTTTTATAATAAACTTTGCTGGATGCAGAATTCTTGGTTGACAGGTATTTTTTCTTCAGGTTGCCTCTCCCCCACTCCAAACTCCAGAGTTCATTGCCTGCTATTTGCTTGTTTATTATTATTATTATTTATAGTAACTGACTGGATTAATTTAGTAAAGTTTATTTGCCCCCTTCTCCATGAAGTCTCTGATGTTGATCTTCAGGGAGTGTACTCTAGGGTATACCCAAAGTCACCCTGAGATGACGGTAGTTTTACAGGACTCTCTTTGACTACCTCTTTCCCTCACCACACCCAGCTGTTAAGCTCCACTCATTTCCAGCTAGTTGCTTTATTGTTTTCAACAATATCTTTGGGTATAACTCGTTCCACAGACTGTCCCAATCAAATTCGGCATCTTTTGGAAGCATAGTTCTTGAGGTCAGTGCTTAAGATTTGTTCTGATCCTTGGGAGGCTCCTCCAAGCTGCCTCCTTCCCTGGGTTCTCTCTAGGAAACTAGGCTGCCTACAGTTTAACCTAGGCCTTCAATGATTTTACCAATTTCCCTCCAATTCACTTTTACCACAACCTCCACTATTTTAAAGAATGCCCTAAGCTTGAACTTTTTTCCACACTGTGGTAAATGAAGTCAGTTCCTTTGGGAAGAGATTCAGAGCTCTCTGTTTTAAAGCCTGTCTCTCCCACTGGGACCATGGCTCTGAAACTATGGGTGGAAACAATGGTGCACGTGTTCCTGAATGAGACCCTCACTTTAGGAACTAAGTGTTTTGTTACAGAGGGCACTAGCCTCAGGTCTTGTTAGCTTGCCTTTTCCCATTTGGAACCTCTGCCTTATAAACTGGGGCAAGAGTGATGGAGGCCCTAGTATTCACAGCAGTGCTGTGTTCAAAGTAGAACTCCAACCTGTAAGTGACTGATATCCCTACTTCTTAGCTACCCCTTCTAGGAAGCTAGCCCTCTGACTAGGAACTGAAGGGAGTCCTGTATTTTTGGCTACAGCATTCTGTAGTAGAGTTTCTTGCTAAGCTGGCAAGGTGGAAGGAGAGAACAGATTATTGGTCTAAGTACCACAGACTATCCTTACCAAGTTTTAGTAAATTTTCCTGAATAAATGTTTCTTTGTTTGCTTTATGCCTTTAGGGCAATTTCCAGAAGCTTTGAATTATTATTTTTAAAAATAGGGTTCAGTAGTTTCTCTACGGAAGGGTCTGTCGAGCTCTTCACACTGTTGCTTGACATGGTAATCCTTGCCTTTGATTTTTACATTGATCTATGATGACTAGTTAAGGTAATGAATTATACCAATGTGAAATAATACCATAGGCTCAACTACCTTAATAAACTAGTAGATGAGTTTGAAGAATTTTCATGAAAAAGGAACTATAACTAATGGGTTAACGTGGAAAGAGAACCATATACAGAGCATGGTATCTGGGTGATTGACTCACTGTGTCATAGTGGGTTACATTTACCTTCTTTTTTTTAAAACTATAATGTGTATTTAAATAATGGAGTATTTGATTAAGTTGATTTAGTCATTATCATGCAAAATGTACTCCATAAGGGAACAGACTGACATTTTGGCTTAGCCCAAAGGTTAAAAAATTTTAATCTCTTTGCTTCCCATATAACCACCTAGTATGGCATCCTTTTTGCACCATTTATTTCCCTCCTTTTGAGATGAAACTTCAATAACCAATTTATATAATGGCATGACTTATTCCATGGACTTGTTGAGTGGCCAACTTTGCAGATATGTTTTTCAGAAAGAATTATTTTAATAGAATTGATTCTTTCCAGCAGTGATAATGGCAGGGCACTCTTCCTGGACAATGAATTTTGAATAGTACACCATGGGAGTCCAAGATTGAGCTTGAAAGATTTACCCAGCCTGAAGATTTATAAAACCTACTCTGTGTTTACTCCTTATCAAAGATGATCAGAATGGCACTCTGTTTTATTTCTCTCTCCACCTAACAAACCTATTTCTGAGGTTTCTCTAGCTCAAACAATATTTTTAAAATCAGAGACTAGGATGGAAGGACAGGATTACCATTTCTCTGGTTCTTTGGGAGCAATATCCCATGGCATGAGGTCATGAATTAATTTATCACAAATGATTACTTTTCAGTCCAAGTTATAATTGGCCATATGTTTGAAATAAATACCAACCAAAACGTATACAGTTGTTGTAGCTCTAAAAGTAAGTATAACAGAATGCAAAAAATTCTCCAGAGACAAAGTACCCTCTGAGACATATCCTGGCAGAAATAAAAGAGTATATGGTTTTCTAAGACCACACACCAGAAACAATATAAACATTAATGCCACTCTTTTTCCTGGGTAATAAAAAAGCATGTGCAGATGGATAGAGCAGGTAGAAAGCCCTCATGCCTGTTACCTGGTTGTTGATTCTGAGATTTCACCTTTGATCCATCAAACTCTCTAGGATATTTACTTCAAAGCCAATGTTTGTGAAAAAAATTATATTAGTAAATTATTTAAAAGAAAAATATATAGTTGACCCTTGAACAGTGTGGAATTTAGGGGCACTAACCCTCATGCAGTCAAAAATATGCACATAACTTGTGATTCTCCCAAAACTTAAGTTGTCTCTCAGTGTCCACAGGTGATTTGTTCCAAGACTCCCCTGCAGACACCATAATCCACAAATGCTCAAGTGCCCCATATAAAATGGCATAGATCAATGCATATAGTCATCCCTCTGCGTCCATGGCCTCTCAGACATGGATCGAAAACAGTACAAGTATTTACTGAAAAAAAAATCCATGTATAAGTGAACACAAGCCATTCAAACCCATGTTGTTCAAAGGCCAATTGTATAAATATGTGTTAGTGTAAAGTTTTGTTTTTTTAAAATCAATTCCCAAATGGATGCAAAGTCGATGAAGTGGTTAGTAGGCAACAAAATCCTCTAGAGAGAATTGCTGTGTCCTTCCAAAGATTTTTTGTTGTTGTCAATAAGGCTACAAAAAGCACCATCTTAAAATGTTTTTGAAAAAATAAATTTGTAACAAATTTCAATGTTTTAAAATTCTATTAAAAGGCCAACTGATTTCTTTCAGGTATAGCCTAGTTTGATTCAGCCTCCAGAGCAGTTTTCATTTTTATTATTTGCAATGCAAGCACTGACACAGAGAATTATAGACACACAGTTACATTTAAAGTGAATATTATTTAAGTATTGAAGGGTGTGGAATTATGTTCATTGAAACATAATTAAAGTACAGAGACATATAATAATAAGTGGGTGGAAGTGTATGCAATAATAATTCAAGGTAATCATTGTGTTATGATTGTGCCGCAGATTAGAACAGAATATAATGAGGTCTACATTTAATTAGAGTACTTTAATTCTAAGCCAGATTGGAGGCAAAGGGTACTTCAGAAAATTGCCAGTCCCATTTTTACTATAGAAGCAGGTGAAAATGTGTCCTGCAAAGATTTTAATTTGAGTTTAGGAATAGCCAGTGAAATGATAGATAAAATTTACCCTCTTACTCCATCACTTTGTTGTGTATACACAGGATAGAATCCTTATGCTAAAACTGCACAAATAATTCTTGAGTGGAGCACCCAAGTGTCTCCCAATCAACCCTCATCTATCTCTCCTACCTTAGTTCATGTTATTTCTCCACAGAGAACCTCTGCTCTGGCCAGTGTCCTTAGCCTTAGCACTGGAAATACCATCAACATTTCCTGAGAACATGCATGTCAAAGTACCTGGTACTGCTAAGACTTTGTGAAATGAGAGCCTGGGAACAATAGTGTTATTCAGCCAGAGTCTTTGGAGTTGCTCAGGGTCAGCTACCAGACTCCTACATCTGGCCACACCCCTTGGTTCCCAGGAAGACTTGAATTCCAACTTTATTCAGTCCAGCTGATCCACCCTGTCAGAAGCCCCTCAGAATGGCTGCCAGGAGCCTCTTGTGTGAGAAAATGACACCTTGTTCTGGCCCTACTAAATCAGTGCCCAAACTGTCTGCAATCCTTCTTACCTCCTGATAGAGCTCTGCACAATTCTGAAGTTCCTGGAGGCCAAACCCATCCTCCCTTCTAATTCCTTTGCCGGAGCAGCTTCTCAACCTCTCCTCCTTGGTGAGCCCTTGGGTCTCAAAAGTCACTTCTATTTCTGAATTCCTCTGACTCTGATTGTCTGTAGGACTCACAGAACAATTTGTGGATGGATGCTGAAGTAATACATTATATACTTGTCTTCCTACTAATATTGCAAACTTTCTGTGAGGAGCATTCTTTCAAAGCTTTTTGTATCCTCAATGGCTAGCACAGTGTCAGTTGTAGAAAGGTAGTTTTAGTTACTGTATAGTGGTTAAGAATGTGGGCTCTGTGTGAGATTAACTGTAAAAGGCAATATAGATTGGCAGACACCACCTTAACCAAGTGAGCAAAGTTAACATCGCTAGTAATGGAACCAAACGACATTATGTGCCTTCTGATAAAACACACAAAGGACAACACATCATTTTTGAGGTATTCTTGCCAAAAATGGATAACCTGAATCTATACATGAGGGAACATCAGGCAAACCAAACTTCGTGATATTCTATGAAATAACTGGCTTATATTCTTCAATCATGTGAAAATTAAAAAAAAAACACCAAATGCTGAAGAAATGTTCCAGGTTAAAACAGACTAAAGTAATGTGACAACTGAATGCAATGTATGCTCGACATTTGATGCTGGACAAAAAGATTTTTTCCTGTAACAGACGTAATTGGAAAAATTGGCAGAATCTAAAAAGATCTGAATACCTGATAATGGTATTGTTTTAATGTTAATTGATAGTACAGTGACAATTATACCACATTTCTAAAGGAGAATGTTCTGTTTTTAAAAATACACACACTGAAGTATTTAGGGGTAATTTTCTGCACTATTCTTGCAACTTGAAGTCTGAAATTATGCCAAAATTAAAGTTTTTTGCTTTTTTTTTTTTTTTTGCTGTTTTCTGAAGTATGGATTCTGGGATCAGGCTCCCTGGATTAGAATCCCAGCTTTGCCTTTTACCAGTCATCTGACAGGGGCAAGTGACAGCCACTGCTGCACTGTTTGCTCATCTGTATTATGAAGATAATAACAATGCCTTGAGTAGACTGCTGTGAGAATACCATATGATTTCACTAATATGTGAAATCTAGTGAAGGAACTGAACTAACAAGGAAAATGGGGACAGACTCATAGATGGAGAGCAGGATGACAGTTAGTTGAGGGGGATGAGGGGGGTGGACGGATTGAGCAAAAAGGAAAAAGGACTCATGGACATGGACAACAGTGTGGTGATTGCCAGGGGACGTGGGTATAAGGGGACTAAATGGTAAAAATACAATAAAGGTTAAATTTTTTTTTTTAAAGAATTAAACACAGTAAAGTACTCATCAGGTGCTTGGCCCAGAGTGAGCACTTGGTGAATAAGAGCTTCCATTATTAAAAGACCCAGTCCTTGCCCTGGATGGTGGCTCAGTGAGTTGAGCACCAGCCTGCAAACCGAAGGGTCGCCGGCTCGATTCCCAGTCAGGGCACATGCCTGGGTTGCAGGCCGATCAGGTCCCCAGTAGGGGGTGCTCGAGAGGCAACCACACATTGATGTTTCTCTCCTTTTTCTCTCTCCCTTCCCCTCTGTATAAAATAAATAAAATCTTAAAAAAAAAGACCCAGTCCATGTTTCCTGCTGCTTATGACAAGGATGATGTTGGAGAATCATGAATTAGTAGGGCCAGGAAGGAATACCATAGACCTTGAGTCTTTTGCCTACTTCCAAGGGGCCTTACTAGCAGCCATGACTACTGAAAGCACACGGGGGCTCTTGTTACTTAATTTTTAAGATCATTAAGGCCTAGTTAGTTTTGGATCCTCAACCAGAGCTTAAGCACAGTAGGATGATCACCCTACAGGTCAGTGACACAAGGCTACCTGTTAGGACTCCATCAGGCTCATTCCTAGAATGGGTTTTAACACATTGCCAGGTGAACACATATGCTTTGGGCTGGTTGCCCAGAATATCTGTTCTTTTCTCTTAACAAACAGAGAGCTGTTCTGAATAGCTCAGAATCTCATTTGCTTTGTTGACCTTGGGTTCTACATTCAGAGTGATGTTTACATGGGAGAGAGAAGAAGAATTATAGAATCATCTAGAGCCAGGGGTGTCCAACCTTTTGGTGTCTCTGGGCCACACTGGAAGAATAAGAGTTGTCTTAGGTGACACATTAAATACACAAACACTAATGAAAACTGATGAGCAAAAAAAAAGGTTTTAAGTAAATGTATGATTTTGTGTTGTGCCACATTCATAGCCATCTTGGGTTGCATGCAGCCCACAGGCTGCAGGTTGGACATCCCTCTAGACCAAGTCCCTTACTTTACTAAAGAAGGAACCAAGGCACAGAAAGTTGATGAGACATGCTTGGGATTACTCTGCTGGTCTTGGCAGAGGGCTAGAACAAGTTTCTAACTCATATGTCGTTGTCCCTTTGTTCTTTATTTTCCTACCAGGACACATTGTAATTGGTAGAACCTAGAAACTCAGGTCACATTGTAATCGGTAGAGCCTAGAAGCTCAGAGAGGCAAGTGTGAAGGGAACAACAGAAGCAGGGGCCAATGTTCCCCTCACAGGCTTGAGCCAGTAAGAACTAAATGGCCTTTCTGCTGAGACATCCTTTGGAAGGACCCCATGTCACAAAGATGCAATAAAAATAAGATGGTAACATTTGCTGATAGTTGGGCAGTAGTTCTCTGTAGGCTCGGGAGTGAATTTAATGCTCCTTCAAATATAGTTGTGTTTTACTCCACTGACCAAAATAAAATGTTCATATTTCATTACATAGTTCGTTTCCTTGATTTTCATGTCCTCTGTCTTATTTCTTAATCAAGAAGCTTATTACCGCTTTCTTTGGTTCTAAGTTTCTGCCACCTTGCTTCATCAATTGTCCTGGCTTATGCTTTGCTATGACCATCTTGGACTTGAGATATTGTGTGGCTTCAGCAGGAAGTTTATTGTTGAACTTAACCTTGAATAATTCAGGGAGTACAGAACTGCTATAGAAGGAAAATTCAGAGTTTACTTTTGTTACTGGTTAAAAAAAACTGTTTCCAAAACAACTTGAACATAGACTTGAAAAACTATAGTTGTTATTGGTTAAAAAACCATTTTCAAAACAACTTGAGGATAGACTTGAAAAACTATTGACTCTTGGAGCTGAAAATTTCTGTAGAACTTATCCTACTCATTGAGGGAATCAGTCCTCCTTTCTGACACCTGAAAGTTGGGACAATCAATTTTTATCAAATTCTCCTGGAAATAAAGCAGTGCAATTAACATAGAAAAATAAGCAACTGGTCATCTGGAAGCATGGTTTCTCTTTTCCAGCATATGGCTGTTACTTTGAAGGAGGGCCTCAAGGCTGAAAGGCTAAGTGAGAATCTGATAGCAACCAAATTCTAGAATGCTCAGAAAAAGCAATCTATTTTGACTGACACATGCACTTGAAAGAGAGCAAGGTAGATTTCTGGATTCACTATGAAGCTCGTGTTATTTCCTTGGCAAGGTATTAAGACACTTTAGAATTTTGCATAGGTAGCCAAGGCAGGGAGCTTTTGCAAGTACCTTTACTTTGAAATATTTGTATCTTTTTACTCCAAAGTATCAGAAATTAGCATCTCTGAATTTGAATTAAAAAAACATTGAGCACTGGCTGGTGTGGCTTAGTGGATTGAGCACCAGCCTGCCAACTGAAAGGTCGCTGGTTCAATTCCTAGTCAGAGCACGTGCCTGGGTTGGGGGCTTGGTCCCCATTTGGGTGCATGTGGGAGGCAACTGATTGATGTTTCTCTCCCTCTCTTTCCCTTTCTTTCTCCCTCCCTTCCCCCCTCTCTAAAAATAAATAAATAAAATCTTTTTAAAAAATCGGTATTAAAAAAAATCAAATCTACATATCCAAAATCCAGAATCTTGACTCTTAAGGAAAACATTAAGACACCTGTAGCTGTTGGATTCTCTCTTGGTAAGAGTGCTGTTTTTCTGCAGAGAAAAATCATCAAATTTTAAGATAATTAAAACATTTATTGTTCAATTAATGATGTGAAAAATCTGCTGGAAATAGGAGCATTTGCTTCCAGCAGCCTTTGGCTTCCATCAGAGGTATACAGCTTGCCACTTGTTCTCAGTGCAGACACCCAAGAGCAGAGGAACCCAGTGAGTCAGCTGCCTTCAGCTCTTTCTTCACACAGGGCTGTGCAATGGTCAGAGCCACTGACAGCAGAGTCAGTGTTTGTTCAAGGGGAAAATAAAGAACAAGCAATTGCTCAGAAACCAGAATCTCTGCTAAGTTTCAAGAAGAGAGATTTTAAAGAATTAGAACTTGGTTGAATGATCATGTCATAAAACTAAGTTTTGAAAGGTAAGGGTGTGGAGTAAAACAGACATCTGTGTATCTCAAAGGGCCAAAATGTCTTTTTTCCTTGCAAATCTAGTTTTGCTTATGAAGTTCTATGCTTTCTGTTTTCATCTGAAGACAAGATCTCATTCTGAAGGGGCTAAGTGGTTTTGAGTCTCTCCCCGATCCAATCCAGAATCCATCCTTCTGTTGGGGTTGTTTTAATTTAAGAAAAAAGAAACTTTGCAGAAAATTGGAGGGAACCAGGATGTCCAACAGTAGGAAAATAGTTGGAGGCACTTTGGTTCATTGATATGATGAGTTATATACTGTGTAGTGATTGAAGTCTGAACAGTGAAGGAGTTCTTCATGATTTGGGGAATGGTCATGATAGGGCACTGGGTGGCAGAAGTGGTGTGGCTTATGTGATTTCAATCAGGTCACCTGAATTTCTGTATAAACTTAGCTGTGCCTGTCACATTTGGAAAGGTGAGAAGGTACTATCTATTACCAGAAAGAAAATCTTAGTATAGACCAACATTTCTCAGCTGGAGTCTTACAATAGGTGTCTTAAACCCTAAGGCATCTATTGTATGCAATAAATTAATTTCTTCCCAATCTCTCTGGAATGAAACTAGTTATGTACCATCTTTGGAAGAATTGAGAAAATGATCACTTGAATCATTTTTCTATGTTGCGTGATTGAGAAGAACATCCCAGTTATAGACCATCATACATGTGCAGAGTGCAGATGATGCGGTCAAACAGTCCTTTACTTTTGCCATCAAGTCAACTATCATTAGAGTCATCCTCAGTTGGGCATCAGAGGCCCCTTTCCCCAGTCTCTCACCCAAGGTCTTCAGTGCCATGATCCCCTGAATCTTTGTTTCCCTTTCCCTCAAATCCTCCCAGATCCAAATTCTTAGTTTCCAAGTGCCCATCAACTGTGAACTTAGGTCTTGGGGTGAGGAAGCATAAACTGACCAAACATTGGGAAGAAAAAGTAAAGGAAAAAAAAATTCCACAAAGCGAATAGAAGTCATGAGGATGATGTTCAAGGCATTTGAAATGATGAATAGGAAAGTCAGAGGAGATGGAAATATTATTTGTCCATGCATTCCTTTGTTCTTCCATTCATTTATTCAACATATATTTACTATAAGTCAATAAGTGGCAGGCAGGTACTGAGCAGAGCACTAAAGATACAGTGATGAGTAAGAAAGATGTTATTCTACGCCCAATGCAAAAAAGTTACAGACTAGGCAGGCTAAACAATAGAGGGAATAATAAGGTTTTACAAATTCCAGAGGAAAACCACATTTATCCAAAACTTTTCAGACAAGCAAAAGAAAATAATAAATATGTAAGCTGGGACCAGATTGTTCAATTGAACACTGCTGATCCAGGCAGCTCTCACTGACACAGTGGCCAAAAAGAATACATGGGACACTGTCTCCTTAGGGAGGAGGTGGGAAACCCTTCTGTTGGCAAATCTTGACCTCTATAAGGAGTAGCAGAGCTGTGGTAAACATGGCATAATATCAGCAGGTCAAACCACTTCTATGCTCCGTGTGCTTGGCCTGCTAAGGCTGTGCTAAGGAGCTATGGTAGATACTTATGTATCTTTTATCACATCCCCTTGGTCGTTTCTGACTTTAGTTGCAGTCAGCATGAATGAGCCTTAAGTTTCAGGGCCTCTTAATTTCTCTATGGGATTTTACCAAAGTGGGAGGAGGTAAAGCCCAGGGACACCCACCAATCAGTGAGAGATTGAAAGCCAAGGATAAATGCTCTCCCCCATTGTCCTCCAGATGGATAATTCTGAGGCTCAGTTTATGATTCCTCAGTGGTTCCCAGCGAGAATGGGTCTGCAGTAGTAACCAGCTCACCAAGGCAAACTTTCTTTAGCTTTTTTCTCTTCCCTGTCTCACTGTCCTCACTCTCAACTTGTTCCTGGGGTCACCTTCCAAATGAACTACCTGCAACCAATTCCTTCTTTTAAGCTCTGCTTCTTGGAGAACTTGAATGAGGGCAGGCACCATATACCCTTCCACAGCACTACCCTAGCCCCAAGGAAAGATGTTCTGCACACAAACTTCTGAATTTGGGACTGCCTTGCCTAGTGCGTCATACCTATACTTGGCTACTGCTCGTGCCATGTGTCCCCAGGCTCCCATCCTTTTTCTCCAGGTATTTTCTGGTCTTCCCAGGCATACCTAGGGCTTCTCTTACCTCTTTTTTTGATGCTCCACCCCTAGAATCAGATGTCCTTCTGACTTTCTCAGGGCTTGAGATTTTCTTTCTTGGGTCCCCTATTCTCCTGCATACTGGTGCAGTTCCACCCAGCTCATGTCAGCTGACCACTTGGGACGGTCTCTTCTGAGAGGGTGCAGTATATTTCTTGGTGTTAATGGCTTTTGAGATCTGTACCACCCCCATCATCCCATCATCCCTCAGGTTGAGATCCAAAATTTGGGGTTTACCATGTACCTCTTAATGTCATGGACAGAAACAGATGGATCAGAAGTTCACTGTGAGGGGAGAGAACCAGGGTACAACCAGAGGCAAAGGATATTGTGAAGAGAGGACATTCACTGATTTTCACCACTAAACATTGTCCCCTGCACTGTCTCATGATGAAACTGCCCAAAGGACTTGATCTACATTTCTAAGGAAAAATGGAGAGGCTGACTGAAGTGATGGACTTCAACCTCTAGGGCTTCTGGAAGAGCCTATTGGTAGGGATGCTAGGCTCTGCTTTGTGTCCCTGAACAAAGATACACTGGGAAGAAATGGGTCCTCTCCCCACATTTCAGGAGAAGATGCAGCACAAGCACAATTAGGAAAGCAAGAACCTAGGGACCAGGAGCAGCAAGTGAGGCTTGTCTTGGCAAGCATTAGCATGCCATGAGAAGATACATAGCATGAGGTGTCAAGGAGAAGGAAACTCATGGGATGCTGGTGAAGTCTCTGAATACCTTCAGGCCATCAGCAAAGGAAAGAAGTAGTTCTGAGATTCCACTGAATTTTGAAGGTCTGGAGTATGAGCTGTGTTCATCACCATAATAAACCTTGTTTCATCCTTCGTGGGGCATAGGTCAAGAGGAATCACATGTAGAACAAACACTCAAATTGAGGGTGACAACCTCAGTTTCCCTTTTCTATTTATTCAGGGCTCACCTCAAAAGGATAGAGAAGAATGACATCTGCTTTCTTCTCACCCTTTCTCCCAAAGATACTTATCTTTGAGCAAAAACTTTTGTCCCTTATAACAAGTAAAATCCTTCTATTTATGTGGTAGTTGAATGATAATATTTCTGTACACTGAAAATCAGAAAGCAGGCAGGCTGCTTCCAGGAAAGAGGACTAGGAGAAGTGTGGCCCTACCTGCACTGAGCTAGAATGACCATCACTCTGATCCAAGTGAATGAAAGCCCACCCTCCTTCTCCATGCTCTGGACTATACCAGTCTGCATGCAGTGCCCTATTACCCAGAAGAAGTTGAGCCATCCCATATTCTGCTCATACAATGAGTGGAATTTTCTATTATAGAACCCATGATTTGCTTTCTTACATGGGCAATCAGCTTTTTGCTCATGAGGTGAAGAATCGGTCTTATTTCATTGGACTTTGAGTCCTCTCTCCACCAAAAGTTAATAGGTTGTCTATCTTTTGTTTTGATAATCATTCAAATTAAAGACATCCATTCACTTCACATCTTACAAATCAAGTGCTCCTGACTCTAAAATTATTTTCTGGGTTCAGTGTCTCAGAACCACAATAATCAGCTTGGCAGTATGCGAAGTCATTTACAATGAAAGTCTGATGAGGCTCCTCTTCACTTGATGCTAGAAATGTCTTCCATAAATCTAGCTTATTAAAACAATGAGTCCCCTAATATCTATGCAATTTTCAAATGAGATGGTCATAAAACTGCTATAAAATATTAAGAGTATTTTTTGTTGATAATAATGATGAAAATATTGATGTAAGCCCACTAAGTTACACCAAGTGCATGCTTATCAAAGTGGATAGATGGTGATATTGAAATATTTCTTCATACCATACATAAACAAGATTATGTGCTTTTATGTGATTTTTCTTAATCTTTTCTAGTTAGAAAAGGCATCTTTAATGTTTATAAGTATGATGTTAATAGCCTTCACAATTTTTATGTTGAAGTTTATATATCATTTATTTTTATGATCATTTACTTACTGACCTATACATTTGCTCCTGAGTAAACATATATATGAAAGGCACCATGTAGCTGCTTTAGGAAATAAAAATAGAGCAAAATGGTTCTTAATGCTCATAGGAAGCCATCCTTTCAAAGACTGATCTGATTTTCTTCTTAAAGATGAAACTAATAGTGGCCTCTGTTGTCATTTGGTAGAGGAGAAGTAATCAAAAGTACTGCCATAATAGAGCAGAGAATGAGAGAATTTATGTGATTGTATTTTACAAAGCCCAAAGTAACTTACAACTTTAAAGCAATTATTATGATTGCACTTATTTTTAAGAACCTCTACATCAATGTTTCTTGATGACCCTTCCCCTAAGATAGTTTCATATAGATTAAAAAAAAAAGAACCCCTACATCAAGCATATAAATCATGATGAGGGGACCACTTGCTGACTCTGGAGCACTTGTAGTCCTGAGATTTCTCACTCCCTCGCTCAAGCATGATTTTCTGAAGTTATCACTACTGCAGTTTCCATCCAGGCCTTTGTTCTGGGGACCTTGTTATGATGGAACCTAAATGTGCTACAAGGGCACTTTGTTCTCAGTAGAGCTTCCTTACTGCTGGGCCACTGGGAAAGTGTAGTCACCAACTACTCAGCCACCTCTATTCTTTCTTCTCTTCCTCTGTTTCAGATTCATCCAAAAAATAAACATGTAGTCAACATATTTATGAAACTTGATGCATTTGGGGAAATGCTAGGAAGAGTTGTTAAAAGATTACAAGGGGATGAAATTAGGTTTGGAGTTGATATAGCTATATTTGTTGTCCTTTTCTCAGGCATACAGAGTCACTGATTGTGTTGGTGTTTTAAAATTTTCCCACAAATTCTTGAACACTACAGCCACCAAGGTAGAGTCTACTCCCTCCCCTGAAATGTGAGCTGGCCTATGGTGAGTCACATGTAATGAATAAATTGTAGAGGGAGTGACACTGAGTGACTGCTGATGCTAGGTCAAAAAAAGTAATACAACTTCTGCCAGGCTCTTGCTTTCTTGGGACAACTACCTTGGAATCTCAGAGTTATCATGTAAGAACTCTGGCTACCTGGAGGCCACCATGCTTGAGAGGCCACATGGAGAGATCCCATAGAGACAGAGAAAGATGCATAGAGAGCAACAGCTGTTCCAGGCTGCAGCTGTTTGAATCTACTCAGCATCAAGTTCCAGATGTGTGAGTGGGTGAGCCTTGGATGGTTCCAGCCCTGAGCCTTCAGGCTGTCCTTGCTAAAGCCAAGTGCAGCCAGCCTTTGAGTCACCTCAACTGACATGGAGTGGAGCAGTGATGAGCTGTCCCTGCTGAGCTCTGCTAAGAATGCAGATATGTGAGTAAAATAAATGTTGCTGCTTTAACCTAAGTTTTCAGTGGTTTATTACACAGCTGAAGAACTAGGATACCTACTTAATTCTGTCATACATTGTTTTATTTCCCCTGAATTGACCAGAACTATAGTTTAACCGGGTATAAACAGAACCAGACTTGCTATTTTTGGAGATGAAGTTTCCAGAGTGTCTTCATATCTGGGACATGTAAGCCATAATCATTTTAATCTACTTGCATTTAGTAGCAGAGAAGTGGGTTGATTCCCCCCCCTATTTTATTATCTATGATAATAGCAGGATCTGTGTGTTTGAATTCAAATCTTTTCTCAATTCTATGTCAGTTTTTGTTGTTGTAAGCTTTCTTTCCCACAAGGAAATGTTTTTTCATCAATTTCCAGAATTCAACACTGCCCACTGTGAATTCACAACTCACACAGCATTTAGTAGTGATTTATCTACAGAAAAAGTCATCTCTATATAATTTTCTCTTTCCATGATAGGGAGCTGCTGGGTCAGTATAAATTTTATTTATTTAATTTACTTTAAAAATTGTTGCTCTATTACAGTTGTCCCATTTTGCCCTGTTGCTCTCCCCTGTCCTGAGCCCCACCCCCCACAGTTGGGTCAGTACAAATTTTAAAGTTATTTTTCCTGCATATTCATTTACTAATTTAAGAGGGAGGGTGTCCATGTTTTTGAAGTTTTGGAAATGGACTAAAATAGTTCACAGATAAATGGATGTTTACAAATGAAAAGAAGAGAATGTAATCTAGTAAAGAGTTAATATGAAGAAAAGAAGTAAACACCTCAGTTCTTATAAAATCAAACTGTTGGTAATTTGGTAATTCAACCATCTAGATTACATGAGACAGGAAAACATAAGAAAGAAAATAACAGGTGCTTACAAATACCTAGCTAATTGTTAAAGAGCTATCATAATTTATTCATAGACTGATTCTCCAGCTTTACTCAGAGACTATTTCTACATAGAGCAGTAAATTCTAGTGTCTGGTTTTACAAATATTTTGCACAATATTGTAATGTTTTCAGCCATTTGATTTCCCAATCCAAGGTAGATAAGAATTAACAAAATAAGCAAGAGGGAGGTGCTTATGGGGAAAAGATGATGGAGATAGGCACAGTGACAGCAGTGGGAAAGAATATCTGAGAACATGAGACTAGAAACTTAAAAATGACATGAGAAATCAAAACAGCTAGCTTGGTGCCCTTGGCATGGGGGCATATAGCTCTGTATGCTTCAGTGGCCCACGAGAATGTCATTGATGTTCCATAATCGACAAGTAATGGTTAAATTTTTTTCAGGACACTTTTTATAAAAACAGGAAAAATTGTTTCTGCCATATTTTAGAGAGACTCTCAAAAATGACCTAAAATATGTTTTAGCACTTAAAGGGATAAAGTTCAGTTACCTCGAAAATCGCTTATGTAGAAATATGTTTTCATATATTGGTTAAATGGGGGCTTCCTATATTATGAATATTTATCTGAAATGACTGGAAGTCTTGTGGATTAGTGTGAGGTATCAACGCTCAGGTTTTTGTCTCTAACGAGACTGTAGGGTTATCAGTTTGTTCCTTGTGCCCAGCTCACCTCCTTTCTTCTGGATGCAAGACTGCTTTCTTCTGGGAGATTCTCCTTTAACTATAGGTTCAAATGGGAATTGTCATCTTCTTACAGACCTCACTTCTTTGGTCACAGTCATTGTTGAGAGGTGAGATCTGACTAAATTGACTGGATCCCAGGCCACAATGATAGGACCCAAACATGAGCTCATGGCCTAAGACAGGCCTGCATCCTCTGAGATAATTTTAATTAGAACAGAAAAAAGAGGCCATTTCCCTATAGGGTCATGAAATTGAGTGAATGTGAGGCCTGAAGCTACTGCCAGGGCCTTGGTCTCAGCCTCTGGGCAAAAGCTGGTCTGAGAGAATGTCACAGATGCACCAAGGGAAGCACAGAAGACAGATGGCGAGAAAGCACACTGGTTTTGAGGATCTTCCTTCCAATCTATGAGATCCCTGGAGCTGTCCTGATTTTACCTCGGCAACTCTTTTTTTATTTAGCAAAGCTCTTGATTCTAGGAGCTACCCGCAGTGTCCTTTCAACAAATCCTCTTTTGCATAAGTGATTCCAGTTGGCTTTTTGTCTTCTGCAGCTAACACTCCTGCCAAGTACAGAGAACTCTGGAAACTGTGTGAGGCCCCTCTGAGCTGACCACTGCAATACTGAGGGTCTTACATAGATTCCAAGAGAGGAAAAATGAGAAGCAGCCCTTGTTTGTGTGCAGTTAATGAGGAGTTGGTATCTCTGAAGCCATGTGATTGAAAGGAAATGCTGTTGCCTAAGGGAAGGAGGAAAAAACCCTGAAGGCCTCAATAGGAGTCCTTGGAGCAATCTGCCTTGTCATTTCCCCTTTCTGAACAATTCAAGACAAGTGCTCAACCCTACTTCCCTACCCCTCCTCCCCCAGGCCCTAAGAGTGCACTGACTTGACCTTGGGTCATTCCAACTCAGCAAGGAAATGATGAAGAGCAGCTCTCTGTGGACCCTTTCACTTCTAACTTTCTGAATCTGTGAGGCTTCTTAAATCTCTCCTGTGGTCCACCACTAGCCTTTCCTCAGACCTGGAGAGAGGAAGATGTACTCATTGCTAAAGACCACCTTCTGTGGTGACAAGTTCACAAGTAATGCAGAGAATAATAATGGTAGCTAACCATGCCATGCTCTGTTTTAAGTGATTGACATGTATTATTTCATTCAATCTTCATAACTCTATGAGGTAGGTACTAATATTATTTGCATTTTAGAGATAGGCTAATTGAAGCTTAGAGAAGTTAAGGAGCCTGCAGTAAGGGATGCTTTGTACAAAATAGAGCCAGGATTTAAACTCAGGCAGTCTGACTCCAGAACCTTCTCTCCTAATTAATATGCTACACTGCCTTCTGGACACAGGGCTCTGACTGGCACACTCAAGTGAAGTGCTCTACCTGCTCAGTCTCCTGGTGTCATCAATGTTGGCCTAATAAATGGATGAGAAAGATTTTGGGAGGTGGGGCTTACTTCCTCACACACTATGGGAAGTTCCCATGATTTTTTGGTTATTCAAATCAGGCCTGTGAACATATTATCACATCCCTTATACACTGCCAGTGCCCTTAACCTCAAGTTTGGCCAACTCTTGGTAGAAACCATGAGCCACAAACACTGTATAGACAAGATGTTGTTCAATAAATAAAAATAGCAACAATAATAGATATTAACATTTATATAACATTCTCTATGTAAAGCATTTTACTAATTGGTTGATGCCTCACAGCAAACCTGTGAGATAGGTCCTTTTATTGTCCCCTTTTGCAGATGAAGAAACTAAGGCACAAAGAAGTTAAATGACTTACCTAAGTTTATATAGGTAGTAATTGGTGAAGCTGAAATTCAAAATTAGGGCTTCTGGCTTCAGTCTACTGTTTCAACTTCCTGGTCATACTGCCCCCAGGTGAATCAGTCTATCTATCCCTCTGTCAAATATCTATCTATCTAACATACAAAGTGCGGGATTTGGTTTGCTAATTTTCTTTTTGTAGTTAAGGGTTTGTATACCTGCTTTTATAACAGTGATTGGCTTATACTTTTCCTGTACTCTCTTTTTTAGTTATTGGTATTAGGATTACATTAACTCCAAAAAATGAGCTAAGTAGTTTTTTCAAACCTGCTAATGGTATTGTGTAATTATTTTATATTTCTACAAGTATTTTTAGTATTAATTTATTTGTTTTTAATAGACCTGTTAAAATCCTCCATTAGGATTGTGTTTTACATATTTCAAAACAATATCAATATAAACAGGAATATAAAGCAAACTCTAAAATTAAGAATAGCCCTGACCAGTGTGGCTCAGTTGGTTGGAGCATTGTCCCATAAACTGAAAGTTTGTGAGTTCGATTCCTGGTCAGGGCACATGCTTAGGTTGCGGGTTCAGTCTCCTATCAGGGTATACACGGTAGGCAACCGATCAATGTTTCTCTTACATAGATGCCTCTTTCTCTTTCTCTTTCTCTTTCTCTTTCTCTTTCTCTTTCTCTTTCTCTTTCTCTTTCTCTTTCTCTTTCTCTTTCTCTCTCCCTCTCTCTTTCTCTTCTTCTCTCTCTCTGGAATCAATGGATATGCCCTCAGGTAAGGATTAAAAAAAGACTTTTAGTTAAGAAAAGAGAGACACCAATATAAAAATCAAAGAAATGAAGAAAAACATTTGAGGTCCAATTTGAATTAAAAACAAATGTGAAATATTATTATTATAAAGTATAATTCCTAGATGCTTATACCATGGTTGGCAAACTTGTTTGGTAAATGGCTGAATAGTAAATAGTTTAGGCTTTGCAAGCCATACCCTCTCTGTTGCGATTATTCAATTCCACTTTTGTTGTATGAAAGCAGTCATAGCAATGTGTAAACTAATGAGCATGACTGTATTCCAATAAAATTTTATTTACAAAAACAAGCAGCGGAATTGATTTGGTTTAAGGGCTGCACTTTGCTATGTTTAGTGACTCATGGTCTAGACTCTATGCCCCTGCCTCTAACAGCAATGAGAACATTTGACATCTATGTGTTGGTTTCCAAATTCCATTCCCTACTGAAAGAAATCAAGGCTTCTTAGAGAAGTAGTTGATTCCAGATCTGGGGCAGGGAAAGTTAAGGATGAGCTTGGACTGTTTTATGTCAGAAAGCAAAACAAAAGCAAAAACACCTCCAAGATTAATAGAGTTGTTTCAAAAAGGCCTCATGTTGAAGAGGTTTCCACTGGCAAATTTGACTGAACAATTTGAGCACCAAATAATGATAATGATGAAAACAATAATAACAATTTAATTGATTTTAAAGAAATAAATAAAATGAATAAAATTCATAAGCTTATATTGGTAATAAAAATGAAAAGAAAAAGAAAAGTACTTGTTTGCCACCACTGAAGACATTTACATCAACTCTTTCTCTGATAATTTGTAATTAAAAAATTAAGTATTATCCTATTTTGATTGAAGATGGAAGCTTCTTTACAGAAGAATTACAACTGATAAACATAGAAGAGTTATAGAATTAGAAAATCATTATTGTGCAAACCGTGACTCAATTGATTAACGAAGGGATTTGCAATGGATGGCGCATATCAGGCTGTTGGCAAACAGGATAGCTGCATGGTGTCAGCCCCCTCACAGAAAACTTATTTCTTATAAACTGAAGAACATACCTTTTCAGTGGAGATATCTGGTGGTTGCCATTTTAACTCAGGAATCAAACTTAACAACACTAAGAGCAGGACATCTGATATTATGTACTCCTGGTATGATACAATATGAGGTAAATAGCATAACCTATGAAATCAACTTTTTATATGAAATACAGGGGCCAGGAAAACAAATTAAATGATACCACAATAGTCAGTTAAATCCAGAATGATATAAGGCATTCCACAAGACCATAAATTGATTTTGTCTCTTCAAAGTCTATGAAATGTAAATTTAAAAATATGGTTAAAGGACACAAAAGAAATATCATGACAAATATATTTCATAAATCTTAGATCATTTTTTAAAACATTTATAAAAATGTTTTTAAACAATTGGAGAAATGTGAATATGAACTACATAGTAGATAATATAATTAAATTATCATTAATTTTCTTAGGTATGATAATGCATTGTGGTGATAGAACAAAATGTCCTTATTCTTGGGAGATGTGTGTTTAAATATTCAAGAGTGTGATATCATGATACTTATGATATATGTATGTATATAGATAGGTGATAAATAGACAAAGCAAATGTAGAAAAAATTTTAAACCTCTTGAACCTGGTTGGTATGTGTGTGCTTGCATGTGTGTGTGTACATTATACTTTTCTTTCCACTTTTTTGTATGTTTTCAAATTTCCAAAGTAAAAATTTGGAGGAAAATTTTTTCTGTGTAGGCGTGAGGTCTGTCCAGAAAAAGCTTATCTGTTGTTAATATAACAAGAACAGTTCATGCAAAATCAATGTAACCTGGTAGCCAAGGAGAATGGACTGGAATGTACATGTGTGAACAATGACGACTTCAGTGTACTAGTCAGTGGGGGCTGTAGACACCGTGAGTGAGCATATGTACTGTGTGGCTGTCACATTCAAAATGACTGAGCAAGGAGATCAATGAATCTGCATCAAATTTTGCATGAAGCTTACGCATTGCTACACGGAAACTATTCAGATGATTCAGAAGACTTTCAGGGATGATGCAATGAATTATTGGCAGCTTCACCACACCAATGCATCCACTAATGCATCACATCTCGTGCAAAGGTTTTTGGTGAAACATCAAATCACGCAGGTGACTCAGTCCCCCTACAGCCCAGATTTGGTGCCCTGCAACTTCTGGCTTTTGCCAAAATTAAAATCACCTTTGAAAGGAAAAAGATTTCAGACCATCAATGACATTCAGGAAAATATGATGGGGCACCTGATGGCTACTGGGAGAACTGTGTGAGGTCCCAAGGTGCCTACTCTGAAGGGGACTGAGGCATCATTTTCTTATGTACAGTGTTTCTTGTATATCTTGTATCTTCTTTAAAAAATGTCTCCATTTTTCATATTACATGCCTGGATGCCTTTTGGACAGACCTCATATATCTTGCCTTCAAAACTGCAGTTAGGCCAACAAATTTGCATACAAACTGGCTTTCACTTAGGTGGGCAGAATTCTGATAATGGCTCCTTCAAGATTCAGGACTTCTGGCCAAGATAGAGGTATAAGTAGATAGGTTTACTTCCTTACACAACCAAAAGAAGGACAAGAACAAATTTAAAAACAAAAACAGCCAGAACTTCCAGGAAATGGAATTGTATAGAAATCCAACAACCAAGGAGTTAAAGAAGAAACATTCAACCAGACTGGTAGGAGGGGCGGAGATGGGTAACCAGGGTAGAGAGGATGTATGGCAAGGTGGCGGAGGGGGCAGGCAAGGTGGTGGGTGGTCCCACATTCATGTGCAGATAAGCCCCAAAGAACAACTGGGGAGTGACACAGACCCCACAACCCCAGGGTTTCAACATGGGAAAAGAGAGCCACAAAACTTCTGGCTGTAAAAATCTGTGGGGGTTGCAGTGGCAGGAGAAACTCCTAGCCTCACAGGAGAGTTCACTGGAGATACCCACGGGGTCCTAGAACGTACATAAACCCACCCACCTGGCAGTCAGCACCAGAAGGGCTGAATATGTTTGTGCATAACAGAGAAAGTGACTGAAAGCAGGACGAGAGTTGAGCAAGATGCATTATACCTTCTCTGACCCCTCCCCATCAGACAGCGCCACAATGCAGTGATGTGAGTTGCCCTGCCATGAGGAATATCTAAGACTATGTCCTTTACAAAATTATAGGTGTGCCGAGACAAAGAAATATGGCTGAAATGAAAGAACAGATCAAAACTCCAGAAAAAGAACTAAGTGATGAAGAGATAGCCAACCTATCAGAAGTAGAGTTCAAAACACTGGTAATCAGGATGCT
Source organism: Mormoops blainvillei (assembly GCA_004026545.1). Taxonomy (NCBI): domain Eukaryota; kingdom Metazoa; phylum Chordata; class Mammalia; order Chiroptera; family Mormoopidae; genus Mormoops; species Mormoops blainvillei. The sequence continues at coordinate 35,012 of PVJD01009050.1, forward strand.
CACAGAAATGATAGAGTGCAGATGCAAAACAGAGGAAGAAGTCAAGGTTATGCAAATTAAAATAAAGAAAAATATACAAGGAATCAACAGAGAAGGGAAGGAAACCAGGACTCAAAGCGACAATCTGGAATAGAAGGAAGAAATAAACATTCAACCAGAACACAATGAAGAAACAGGAATTCAAAAAAATGAGGAGAGGCTTCAGAACCACTGGGGCAACTTTAAATGGCTCAACATCTGAATCAAAGGGGTGCCAGAAGGAGAAGACAGGGAGCATGATATTGAAAACTTATCTGAAAAAATAATGAAGGATAACTTCTTCAATCTGGCAAAGGAAATAGACTTCCAGGAAGTCCAGGAAGCTAAGAGAGTCCCAAAGAAGTTGGATCCAAGGAGAAACACACTAATATACATCATAATTAAGTTACCCAATATTAAAGATAGGGAGAGAGTCTTAAAAGTAGCAAGAGAAAAGGGGACAGTTACCTACAAAGGAGCTCCCATAAAACTATCAGCTGATTTCTCAAAAGAAATCTTGCAGGCAAAAAGGGGCTGGAAAGAAGTATTCAAAGTGATAAAAAACAAGGATCTACAGCCTAGATTACTCTATTCAGCAAAGTGATCATTTAAAATGGAAGGGCAGATAAAGTGCTTCCCAGATAAAGTAAAGTTAAAGGAGTTCATCATCACCAAGCCCTTATTATATAAAATGTTTAAGGGACTTATTTAAGAAAAAGAAGATCAAAACTATGAATAATAAAATGACAACAAACTCACAGCTATCAACAACTGAACCTGAAAAATAAAAACAAACTAAGCAAATAACTAGAACAGGAACAGAATCACAGGAATGGAGATCACATGAAAGGTTATCAGCAGGGAGGGGGAGGGGGAAGAATGGAGGAAAAGGTACAGGGAATAAGAAACATAATTGGTAGGTACAAAATGGACAGGAGCAGGTTAAGAATAGTATAGGAAATGGAGAAGCCAAAGAACTTATATGTATGACCCATGGATATGAACTAAGGTGGGGAATGCTGGTAGGAAGGGGGGATGCAGGGTGGAGAATGATAAAGGGGATAAAAAAATGGGGCAACTGTAATTGTATAATCAATAAAATATAATTAAAAAAGATTCTATGCCCTGTTCCCCAATGCTGTGAATATGATGAGATCTCTCCCCTAATTATGTTATGTTATGTTATGTAGCACAGTTGGCCCTAGAGTAGGGAGATTATCCTAGTGAGCCTAATCTAATCACATGAACTGAATTTCATCAACATTTTCCATGGGTTTAGAAGAGGAATCTTTTCTGCAGCCTCCGGAGCAAGATGCAGCCTGGCCAAAACCTTAATTTTAGTCTTATTGTTACCAAACAAAAATGGGGGCTCAGCTACCTGTCATCACAAAAGCCAAACTCATGAGGTAGATGTTGGTGTAAAAAGGAAAGACGTTTTATTCAGGTGCTGTGTGATCTGGAAGAATGGAGGTCTTATCTCAAAGCTCATCCCCCCAGCAAGACCAAGATGAAAGGCAGTGTCCAGAGTTCCTACTCCATTTAAAGTACTGTCCTTTGAAGTCCACAGCTGGCTATTAAGAGGTTGTCTAGATAGTTTACTTTGTTCCTGGCTGATGTCCATATCATGCTTCCTCCTGGAGCCTGGGCAAGAGTGAGCACGCAAATGCATGGACGCAGTACATCACCAGGTAAGTAAGAGCAAGAGAGAGGCTCCCTCCTAGAGGCCATGGGGCACATGGCTACTAAGGTCATCTGACCTATGGAGAGAACAGCTGACTACACCATGTGAGTCCAGGTCATAAGCAAGAGTTACTAGAGAGAGAGATAGTGTTTCTTTATTCCCCTGGGACTATATTAGTTTTGGGTGTGGGATGGACTGGGCACTTTTGCACACTTTGGGTAGGTCCATCTCCCAACCAGTCCCTTCCTTCCCAGGCTAGACTGACAGACCTCTTTGGTCAGCACCTCCCCCTACCTCCATTTTGACTTCTGTGGTGCATGTGCCTACCTTCCCCTGGCCCCACCCCCCCAATCGGTACTGGAAGCAGGGAGGATGGCTTTGCCTCTACCTAATTATCTTGCTAGCCTTGAGGGAGCTCAGTGTAAGAACCTCCCCTGCCACCATCTTGTCTGATGGGGGGACTTCCCTGGTGTTCTCTCAACTCTGTACCACCCCAAGCTTAGTCCCTGCATGCAGTGAGCTGGCTGCACTCAGGACCCACCAACAGAGAGCAACTGAACCAAAGATCTAAGCAAAGGATTCCTGGAAATCCCACAAGCTGAGGGTGGCATCAGCAGGAGGGGATGGGCATCTGCGGTCAGGAACAGGACTTCTGCAAGACACACACTTGGCTACCTGGGCAATGTGGCCTTTTACACCATGGAAGTGTAACCTGGTGTCTGAGCTGTGAAACTCAATGTCCTCACCATGGTTCTGGATGGTTTGCGAAGGCATTCTTTGACCAGTTACATCCCCTCAGTATGTGAACCTCCAACCTCTGACCTCAAGTACCGCTCAGTGCAAAAGTGTCTCCCAGGTCCAATTTCCATGGCCTAGCTCTATACCCCTGAGGGCCCCTCCTGTTCCCCTCCCTCAGTCCACTCCCAGTGCTGCTACAAGCCAGAGCCCCCTTAGCAGTACTGTTTACCAGTAAAATTATGAGACCCAGAACAGAGAAAATACCTAAGCTTGCCTAATTTTGACATACGGAACAGTGAGCAAATAAATGGTGGTGTTTTAAGCCACTAGGTTTATGGTAATTCATTATGGCAGTAATATAAGGTTAATATAGTATCTTAAGAAGATCAAGGTGCTAGGAGGAAAATGTTTAGAGAATTTGGAGTTTGGGTGCATTAACTTGTTGAATTCTATAAAGTATGTAATTAAAATCTGTGTTACTTTGCTCTACTTTATAAATTGCTCCTTATCTTTCTGAATTATATAAAATTTATTCTCTGTTCCTTATTTATTTGTATCTTCTAAATGTACCTGCTTATTAAGGTATTTTCAGTTTTATTTTTCCAGTGCAGAAAAATATATAGACATATACTTTTTAATTTCCTAAAAAGATAAACATTTGTCATTTTTCCCTTATGGATGGTTAGGTATAAAAACAGATTTGGAGAAGTGACACCTATAGAAATGGTGGAATAAGGACCTCTGAAAATTTGCTTCTCCATAGGAACATTGGGAATACTGACAAAAATAATCGAAATGAACTTTTATAGAACTCCGGAAAGTAACCAAAGGCTTGCAACAATTCAGGGAATGTTTATTCAAAGAGTGGAATCTTAATAAAAATAAGGAGCTTTGTGATACCTTAACTTGCCTCATAACAGTTTCCTGTCCCTAGCTCAGCAAAAGCCTTAAAATCCTGCAGTCTTGAAACAAAAGTAGCTGTGAAAACTATCAGCCTAATAGCCATTGGGGACAGAAGAGGTTTAGAGCTCCCCAAGAGCTCCATCCCAAGAAAACTGCTATTATCTGACTTTTCTGGGCAATTCCTTGGAAACACTCCAATCAAAAGGCAGAGATTGGCAGAATGAATAAGAAAACATGATCCAACTCGATGGTGTCTACAAGAGATATACATTAGTCTCAAAGACACAAATATATTGAAAGTAAAAGGGTAGAAAATATATACTATGCAAACAGTAACCAAAAGAGGGCTGGTGTGGCTGTACTATTAGGCAAAATAGACTTTAAGACAAAAGTTTTTACTAGCAATAAAGATGACATTTTATAATGATAAAAGATCAATACACTGAAGAGGTATAATAACAATTATAAATCTATGTGAACCTAAGAACAGAGCCCCAAAATACAAGACATAAAATTGGCACAATTAAAGGGCATCAAATAGAGAACAGAAAAACAGAGAGAAAAATCAATGAAGCCAAAATGGCCCTTAGAAAGATTAACAAAATTTACAAACCTTTAGCTAGATCAACCAAAAAAGAAAAAACCCAAATTGCTAAAAATGAATGAAAGAGGTAGGCATCACTGTCAACTTTACAGAAATAGAAAGGATTATAAGGGAATATTATAAACAATCATATGACAACAAAGTAGATAACCTAGATGAAATACACAAATTCCTAGAAAGATACAAACTATGAAAACTACCTCAAGAAGAAATTGCAAATGAGAAAAGACCTATAATGAGCAAAAAACTTGAATTAGTAATCAAAAAACATTCCGCACCTGAAAAATTTGGACCCAGATGCCTTAATGGGTGAATTCTACCAAAAATTTAAAGAAGAATTAACACAAACCGTGACAAACTCTTCTAAAAAATATAGGGGGGAGCACTTCCTAATTCATTCTATGAGTCCAGGATTACTCTAACAACAAAACCAAAGACATCACAAAAAGGGAAAATTACAGACCCAATATCTTTTATGAATATAGATGCAAAAATACTCAACAACAACAAAACATATCAACAAACTAAGTGTAGCAACATACAAAGAGAATTATACACCATTACAAAGTGGAATTTATTCCAGGCTGTGAGGATGGTTCAACATATGAAAACCAATCAATGGATCAAAGACTTAAATGTAAGAGTTAAAACTATAAAACTGTTAGGAAAAAAAGACATAAATATTCATGACCTTAGTTTAAGCAATCGTTTCTTAACTATGACACTGAAAGAAAAAAACAACAAAAGAAATTGGACTTCATCAAAATTAAAAATTCCTGTGTGTTAAAAGACACCATTGAGAGTAAAAGGCAATGCACAGAATGGGAAAAATACTGGCAAATATTACATCTCATAAGGAACCTACCTGTATCAAAAATATATAAAGACTCTTAAACCTAAACAATAAAAAATAACCTAATTAATAATATGAGATGGGATTTGAGTAGATATTTTTCAAAGGAGATATACAAGTAGATAATAAACAGAAGATGTTCAACATCATTAGTCTTTAGAAAAATGCAAACAAAAACCACAGTAAGATACCACTTTCTACCCACTGAGATGGCTGTAATAAAAAACAAAGAAAATAACAAGTGTTAGCAAGGATGGGGAAAAATTGGAACCCTCATACATTGCTGATCAGAATGTAAAATGGTGCAGCTGCTGTGGAAAATAGTTTGGTGTTCTTCAAAAAGTTAAACATAGAGTTACAATATATGACTCAGCAATTCCACCCCTAGTTGTATACCCAAGAGAATGAAAACATGTCCACATAAAAATTTGTACATGAATGTTTATAGCAACATTACTTACAATAGTGAAAAACTGAAAGTACACCAAATGTCCATCAACTTATGAATGGGTAAACAAAATGCAGTATGTCCATACAATGACTGATGATTTAGCTCTAAAATGGAAGTACTCATACATGCTGCAACATGGATGGACCTTGGAAACATTATACTAAGTGGATAAAACCAGACATAAAAGTTACATATTGTCTGATTCTATTTATGTGAAATGTCCAGAATAGGCAAATCCATACAGACAAAAAGTAGATTAATGTTTTCCAGGGGCTGAAGAAGGGAGAAAAGAAATTATTCTGATAATGAATAAGAAGTTTCAACTTTTAGCCAAGATGGAGGCATAGGTAGATACACTTTGCCTCCTCTCACAACCAAAAGAAGGAAAACAACAAATTTAAAAACAAAAAACAACCAGAACTGCCAGAAAATCGAACTGTATGCAAGTCCAGCGACCAAGGAGTTAAAGAAGAAGCATTCATCCAGACTAGTAGGAGGGGCAGAAACTGGCACCCAAGGTGAAGAGAACATGCAGCAAGATGGCAGAGCAGGAGAGGCGGCTGCTGGTAGTCCCACATATGTGTGCAGACAAACCAGGAGGAACAATAAGGGAGCAAGACAGACCCCGCAACCCAGGGTTTCAGTGTAGGAAAAGAAAGCCTCAAAACGTCTGGTTGTAAAAACCTGTAGGGGTTGTGGCAGCAGGAGAAACTCCCAGCCTCACAGGAGAGTTCGTTGGAGAGACCCATAGGGTCCTAGAATGTACACAAACCCACCCACCTGGCAGTCAACACCAGAAGGGCCCAATTTGCTTGTGGGTAGCAGGGAAAGTGACTGGAAGTGGGGCAAGGGCTGAACAAGGGGCATAGTTCTGCCTCTGACCCCTCCCCCACATGCAGCACCATGATGCAGTGAACTGGGTTGCCCCACCCTACTGAATACCTAAGGCTCTGCCCCTTACACCATAACAAGAGCACTATGACAAAGAAATATGGCTCAAATGAAAGAACAGATCAAAACTCCAGAAAAAGAACTAAGCGAAGAGGTGATCACCAACCTATCAGATGCAGAGTTCAAAACACTGGCAATCAGGATGCTCACAGAAGTGGTTGAGTATGGTCACAAAATAGAGGAAAAAATGAAGGTCATGTAAAGTGAAATAAAGAAAAATATACAGGGAACCAACAGTGAAGGGCAGGAAACTGGAACTCAAATCAATGATTTGGAGAAAAAGGAAGAAATAAATATTCGACCAGAACAGAATGAAGAAACAAGAATTCAAAAAAATGAGGAGAGGCTTAGGAACCACTGGTACAACTTTAAATGTTCCAAAATCCAAATCCTAGGGGTGCCAGAAGGAGAGAAGGCAGAGCAAGAAATCGAAAATTTATTTGAAAAATTAATGAAGGAGAACTTCCCCAATCTGGTGAAGGAAATAGACTTCCAGGAAATCCAAAGAGTCCCAAAGAAGTTGGACCCAAGGAGAAACACACACCAAGACACATAATTAAGTTACCCAAGATTAAAGGTAAGGAGGGAATCTTAAAAGCAGCAAGAGAAAAGGAGACAGTTACCTACAAAGGAGTTCCCATAAGACTATTAGCTGATTTCTCAAAAGAAACCTTACAGGTAAGAAGCGGCTGGAAAGAAGTATTCAAGTCATGAAAGGCAAGGACCTACATTCAAGATTACTCTATCCAGCAAAGCCACCATTTAGCATGGAAGGGCAGATAAAGTGCTTCCCAGATAAGGTCAAATTAAAGGAGTTCATCATCACCAAGCCCTTATTATATGAAATGTTCAAGGGACTTACCTAAGAAAAAGAAGAACAAACCTATGAACAGTAAAGTGACAACAAACTCACAACTATCAACAACTGAACCTAAAAAACAAAAACAAACTAAGCAAACAACTAGAAGAGGAACAGAATCAGAGAAATGGAGAAAACATGGAAGGTTATAATCAGGGAGGAGTTCGGGGGGGGGATGGGTTGGGGGAAAAGGCATAGGGAACAAGAAGCATAATTGGTAACAAGAAGCATAATCGGTAGGTACAAAATAGACAGGGGGAGGTTAAGAATATTATGGGAAATGGAGAAACCAAAGAACTTATATGTACAACCCATAGACATGAACTAAGGGGGAGGCATGTTGGTAGGAGGGTAGGTGCAGGGTAGAGGAGAATAAAGGGGAGAAAAAAAATGGGACAACTGGAATAGCATAATCAATAAAAATATAGTTAAAAAAAGAAGTATCTCATTGAGGTGATGAAGATGTTCCAAAATTAGATGGTGGGGGTGATTAAACAACTTTGTGAATATAGTAAAAACCACTGAACTTTTACAGGGTAAATTTTATAGTATGTGAGTTATTTTCCCAAAAAAAAAGACCTTCTCAAAACTCAGTAATAAGAAAACAAGCAACCAATTGATACATGGGCTAATAATTTGAAGAGACATTTCGTTAAAGAAAATACATTGATGGCAAGTAAGCACACGGAAAGAAGCTCAGCATCATTAGTCATTAGGGAAATTTAAGTGAAAACCAGAATGAAATACCACTCCACTCTTATTGTAGTGGATAACATTCATAACAATAATGACAATGCCATGTGCTGATGCGGATGAGGAACAACTGGAACTCTCATACTTTACTGGTGGGAACTGAAAATGATACAGCCACTCTGGCAAATGATTTGGCACTTTCTTGTAAGATTAAACATATACTTCCCAGGCAACCCAGCAGCCTCACACCTGGATGTTTACCATGGAAAAATGAAATTTATATTCACACAAAAACCTGTTCACTAATAAACCTAGGCTTTATTCATAATTACTAAAAAGTAGAAGCAACTCAAATGTCCCTCAATGGATGAAATGTTTATACAAACTGAGGTACACAGAACACTGTTCAGCAATAAAAAGGAGCAAACTACTTATACATGCAAAAACCTGGAGGAATTTATTATGTGAAATGAAGGAACCCAGACACAAAAAGCTATATACTCTATGATTCCATTTATATGACTATATGGAAAAGGCAAATATGTAGGGTCAGCGAACAGATTAATAGTTGCCAGGGGCTGGAGGAGGGGGAAGTTTTGACTACAGTGGGGCCTGAGGCTGTCTGTGGGGCCATGGAACTCTTTCATATTTTGGTTATAGTATAATTTCAGAACTGTTTATATTTATCAAAAGTCACAGAAAAGTACACCAAAAAAGTGTGAATTTTACTGTTATATAAATGAATCTTTAATATAAATAGAAAACTAGACTCTGAAAAATACAAATAGAGAAATAAATAAATAAAACATACTTGGAACATTGCTTCAGGTCCTCAGCTCTTCTTGTCTACCAGAGTATCATCTTTACAAGTCCACTTTACTTAGACACAGGACAGAGTGTGTCAGGTGGTAGGTGTTATGACCTATATCAGATGCTGGGGAAGGAGGAAGTTTTTAGAAAACTCCTGCCCATCTCAAAATGACCAGGCAAATATAGGTCAGGAGAAAGAATGCCCAATAAAGGAAAAACCATGAAAGATCAGACCAGTGGTTCTCAAAAAAAAAAAAAAACAAAACAAAAAAAGTGAAGGTGTGGCTTAGGCATGACAAGGGAGGCTCAGCAAATCTAAATCACCAGGCGAGACCTGCACCCGCCCACTTTGGCCAGTACAGGTGTGGGCAAAAGTAGGTTTACAGTTGTTCAAATGGAAAATAATGCAATAATCAATAAATAATACAGGAATAAACTCTGTGTTTCATGTACTCACAACTGTAAACCTACTTTTGCCCCACCTGTATATTAGAATCAGAGAGTGTAGGTAATGAAGAGCAGGGGTAGACAGGCGGCAGTTGCACAGTGGAAATTGTATGATTTGAACACGATCCTCCAATGATGGGGATGTTCTACCTTTCCTATTCTTCCCTCTAATCACTGGGTTAGTGGGGAGAAAGAGGTAACTTCAGCTAACAATCTTTTATCTTAGCTTTTATTTTCATAAACAGAAACTTTCTTCCAGCCAGTGATGAAGACCACACTTGTCAACATCTCCCTCAAATGAACAACAGTAGGACAATGGCCAACAAACAGTTGCTGGATCAAATCTGTGTGGATTCCTTTCCATGTCCTCTGAGGTCGCTTGCTGTGGTGTACTCTTTCTCAGGCTGGGGAGTGACCACAATCTAAATATATGGTTATGGCCTCACTCTGTCTTATGAGTGAAATTAGGGGTTTCTTTGTTTTCTCCCAGTAACATTAGAGCGTATAACAATTTTTTTTTAATGTCTTAGTGTATCCTTAGAAGAATGTACTTTTCTTGCCCTGGCCAGTGTGGCTCGGTTGGATAGTCCTCCCATAACCGGAAGGTTTGCTAGTTCAATTTCCAGTCAGGACACATAACCGGGTTGCAGGTTTGGTCCCAAGTCCCAGCGCAGAGGATCTCTGGCTTGAGCATATATGGGAGGCAACCAATCAATGCTTCTATGCTTCTCTCTCCCATTGATATTTCTCTCTCCTCTCTCTAAAAAAAAAGAAAAAGAAAAAGAAAAAAAGCAATGAAAAAACCTCCTTGGGTGAGGATGAAAAAAAAAAAAAAGAACGTACTCGTGCATTGAAAGAGAATAGGATTCTAATAAAACAACAGTCAACCTAAGCTTGTTGGCGCCAATTCAGTGCCAATGGAAATCCCCCATTTGGGGTGCAGTGAAGAAGGAAACTTTATTCAGTGCATAACAGTTCAACTGTGAAACAGCATGGCTGTGAAAATAGCACAGCTGTGGAACAGCTCAATTGTGATACAGCATGGGTAAAATCAGCATGGCTGTGAGGTAGCCCTGGGGCCAGGTCCCTCTCTGGCTAGACAGCTCTACTCTGCTCCTGGCTGGTCTACTCTGCTCTGCTCCATGCCAGTCTGCTTTGCCCTTCACTGGTCTGCTGCACTCTGCTTTGGGGAGATATCTTCAGTGTTTCTTTCTGGTGTTTCAGCTCCAGCAGGGGAAATGTAGTAGTCTTCAGTCTTTGGTGGAAAGGGAAAGTGTGCTCCCAGAACCAGAGGGGAGCTGACTTACATAGACAGAAGTCCCTATGCCAGTCCTCATACAAATTAGGACTCCAAATCCTCACAGTTTGATTGGTCCAAAAAACACTATTCTGATTGGTCAAGAATGGAGCAGCTCTAATTGGTTGGTGAAGATGTTGATGGGGATATAGCTGCACAACTCTGATTGAATGAGGAAAGCCTCAGTTCTATTGGTTGAAATAGGATTCCTTTATAAAGGCTGGCTCAGATATCAGAAATACAATGCAGGCAGATAGTTTAGTGCAGAGGTAGGTAGTTCAGTGCAGGCTTCTCCCTGAAGTGCAGTTTGCATGAGAGGCCCCTATCTAGGCTCTGTTTTGTTTTTCCTTTTTTTAATTTGAGTCCAGTTAGCCACTGGGAGCTCTTTTTAGTAGGTATGTCCTTTTTCAGGATCCACAGGACTATATGAAGCAAAACCTGCCCAGACATCACAGCAAGCAAGGAGAATATCTAAATAACTGGAATATATGGTAGAAGAGGGAAAAATCATCTTCAATATGGATTTTTTTTAAATTCAAGAACTCAATTAAAATTATAATTCAAAATTGTTTCACAAATGAAAGGGTTTTTATTTGATTTGTTTAATTTTTCAACAAGAACCTCAAAATATAATCAATCCTTGTTGATTTTAGAGTATAACATAGATAATAATAACCTAGAAATGTTTTGATTTATTAAAGATACAACAAATGTTGAATAATGAAATATACTACAGTAGGAAATGTAAAAGAAATTAACAGGTAGGTGTCAATAGATTTTTTTCATTTATTTGCTGGCTTGATCTATCTTCTTTGAAATTTTTGAAAGACAGTATAAGCCTCTTCTCAACTATCTCTTTCCCTGATAAGGTCCAAATTCCTTTGCATGGATAATTTATCTCTAAATTATTACTTCTGGAATGGCAGGCTAGGGAATTCGGCTCAAGAACAATGACTTCAGGACAACTAGAGAAGATGGGTGAGATATAAAAGGTCTAAGTAAACGCACTAGAGAGCTAACTGGATTTACCTGCCCAGGACATAACCAAAGGAAGCCTAGGAAGCTGCATTTTTACTGGATACTTATACTAATTCCAGTAGGGAAGCTGAAAAGCTGAGCAAGGTTTTTCATAGTCTTGCCAAACTAAGGAACCTGTCAAGAAAATAGGGGAAAATTTGGTTCTTCACGAGAAAGGGTCACATCCAACAACCAGAAGTAAATTCTCCCAAGATCTATAATTCAGCCTGGAATCATCTCAATCACTGAGCGTGACTAGTACTTCTAGGCAACCCAAATTGCTGGCATGCCCAGATATCATACTGAAGTAAACATAAATCTTCTCTGGAGGAACAGAACATCCATGCATCAAACTGTCCAACATTTGATAAGAAATAGGAAACACATAAGAAGAAAGATGTCATAAATTAAAAACAGCTGAAATTATGGAAAATAGAAACAGCCCCACACTTACTATAGACAGATATTAAAATTATGAGACATAGACTTTAAAATAACTATCCTTCCTATCCTAAGGAGATAAACGACAAAATCAAGAATTTGGCAGAGAACTGGCAACTATTAAAAAGAACCAAATAAAACTTCTAGAACTAAAAAAATAAAATAATCAATATTAAGAATACAGTGGTTAGGCCCTGATTGGTGTGGCTCAGTGGGTTGGGTATAGTCACGCAAATCAAAAGGTCACTGGTTCGATTTCTGGTGAAGGTACATGCCTGGGTTGTAGGCCATGTCCCCATTTGGGGGTGTGCAAGAGGCAACCACACATGGATGTTTCTCTCCCTTTCTTTCTCCCTCCCCTCCCCCTCTCTAAGAATAAATAAATAAAATCTTAAAAAAAAAGAATGCAGTGGTTGGATTTGACACAAATCTGCAAGGAGGATCAGTGATCTGCAACAGGGATCAGTAAACAAAAAGCTGTGGGCCAAATCTGTCTCAAGGCCTGTTTTAGTATGGCCTGTGAGCTAATGGTTTTCATGTTTCTAAAGTGTTAAAAAAAGAAGTAAAGAATAAGTGGCAGAGACTATATTTGACTTGCAAAGCCTAAAATATCTATTGTCTGGTCCTTTAGAAACATTTGTCAACTTCTGAACTACAAGGCAGTTCAGCAGAATATGTAGACAACTGTAGAGAGGACAGGAAAAGGATTGAGAAAGCAACCCCAGTCAGTATTATGGCTAGCTGGTAAGACTGTTAGTTGGGCCTTCCAGCTAAGCCCATTCAGGAGGGTTTTGACCATTCATTTATTCATTCACTCAGGTAATTCAAAGCATATGTCAATTCCTGCCTTAGTGCTTAAGAACACAGACTTTATGGTTAGACCTGGGTTTAAATCCTAACGGCTCCTCACAGAGATAACAGGAGACAATAACAGAACCTGGCTGACTGATAGTCCAAGGACCAAAAGAGATAATGCATATCAGGTACTTTGCATAGTGCCTATATATAGAAAGGACTCACTACATGTCAGGTACTATTATTAGCAAAGAGTATGCTCAAACCATGACCTAAACTAACCATGCCCACACTGGCTGTAAGTCCCAAAAGGACATCTTGGTGGCTGTTATGGTGATGAGATGGGATGCAGGACAGGGAAGGAAGGGAGGTCAAGATCATCCTGAAAACAGGAGATGATAGCCCAGTGTAAACTTCTTTCCACAAACATTTGTCTACATGTGAACTATAGTTAAAAGTGAATATCATCAGCAAAGCTTATGTATAATAGCTAAAGACTAGAGCAACCAAAATCCTCAACATTGGTGGAATGGTCATGTGAAATTAGATGATAATATATTAGGTGGAAAAATATAAAGAAAACTGTGTGAAGCATGTCAAAGAGTAATTTTCAAAAAATTAAAAGTCAAACTCATGTAAATATAGAATAGACATGTTTCAAAGATATACCTGATTTATTAGTGACAGAATCAGTGAGATCATAAAAGTGGTTCAAAGAGCATTTAATGAACTGGGTACCTATAGGCATTAATAAAAAAGAATGTTAGAATATATTCTATGTATCTTACATAGAATGTATTCTATGTAAGGCCTTCTATGTAAGAATGTATTCTATGTATGACTATGTAAGATACAAACTGATTCGATAACTCATAGGGTAATAAACCAAGCCTTTGAAGTTATCTTTTCTACCAGACAGAAATAATCTACAAGTTAACATATATCTTCAAGTACCTGGGCTCTAATCAAATAGTAAACAGTCAAGTCAAATACAGATACATTCTCCTAGAGAATTAAATAATTAGGCTATACAGTGCTCCCAGTATGATGTTGAAAGGACATGCCTCCTCCACCCTTGACTCATTTCCAATTCTTTGGATATTTTTTCTTAACAAATAGTATGCCAGCTATATAAAATATGTTGTATGTTTAAGTATTACTGTCCTGACAGGAAATTCATGCCATACCAAAGGACTTAACTGAGAAACATTCAACAAAAAAGATTATTTACAGATTAGTAGTGAATAGGGTTAAGAAGACCAAAAAGATGTTGAGATTTCCAGGCACTAGAAACAATGATTTCCTACCTCTAGGTATGAAGTGACAAAGATGGAAAAATGGAACAAATAGGAAACACATCTCTCCCCTTTTCTGCCTTCTGTTTTCTAACTAGCATTTCCTATTAGCTCAAACCAACTGGAAACCAGAGGAAGAGGGACCATTGATGTCATCCATAGAGGTCAGACTGCCTAGGCACAGAACTAGATCAAGAGGTGGAAAATGGGGTGCAAACAGAGAAAAATCAGCTCAGTCAATATGTCAGTTATTGTTATGGACTGAATCGTGTTCCTTTAAAAAAAGGTATGCTGGAGTTCCAACCCCCACTACCTCACAATATAACCTTATTTGGACATAGGTTATTAAAGAGGTCATTAAGTTAAAATGGAGTCATTATGGGTGAGCCCTAATCCAATATGACTAGTATCATTATAAAAATGGGAAATTTGGACACAGAGACAATCACCCACAGAGCAAAGATGATATGAAGAAAGAGAGAAGAAGGCCATCTACAAGCCAAGGAGAGAAACCTGGAACAGATCCCCACTCACAGTCATCAGAAGGAATTGACTCTCTTGGCACCTTAAATTTGGACTTTTCACCTCCAGAACTATAAAATAATAAGTTTCTGTTGTCTAACCCACCCAGCTTTTGATAATTTATTGTGGCAGCCCTGGCATGTAAAAAATACACACAGAAGGCGGACTTATACCAGGATATGGAACGTGACCTCTGTGTGGCGATATTATGGGTGATTTATATTTTGTGTTTTAAAAAAATTTCCTAGCTTGTATACTTTTACATCAGAGCAAATGAGCAAATAGTTTTGTTAAAATCTACTTCACGGCAATAGTAGGAGAAAGTCACCCATGGACAGCCTTGAGAGGTGGGTATGGCACAGACACAAGTTCATTGATATAAACAACATTGATACATAGGCTCTCATCACTTGTGTTCCAAGGGGATGTTTCTTGTTCCACATTGAATCCCAGATTTTTGGGTTTCCTTCATGTCATGGGCCTGGCTTTTGTCTCCTCTCTAAAGCTACTGTCCCACTGGTAAGTCCTTTGGGGCCTGGTTTCCCATCCTCAGGACCCTTCAAGGTGAAGAGAAGGCCAAAGTTTAGCACCTAAGAACACTTCATTTAAGAGTGCATTAATGCTCTTCACTAATTGAAAGAATTAAAATAACACTAATTTGGGCCTCTCAGACAGTATTTGCTAAATGAATAAATGGCTTAAGAGCTCTTACACAGTCTCCAGAGTTAGGGTAGGGTACTTAACCCATAGTTGCTTGACTCATTTCTTAAGAAGAAAACCCCAAAAGTCCGGTGGACTTCAACACACTCTTTATTCCTTAAGGTGAGGTTCTCCTTAAGGTGGAAACTCTTACCCTTGTTTCTCACTTTAGACTTAAGAACTCTTAGTTGTAGACAAATCTTAGCAGATCCTTCAGACTGGCCCTCTGTCCTCTACTGACCTGTGTCCACTATGCTCCCTTGTTGCCCTTTCTCTCTCTGACACTGAGACTTCCTTAAGGGGAGAGAACATGGCCTATCCTCATTTGACTGACACTGGTAAACAATAACCAAATGCTTACTGAAGGCTGAAATATGACTCAGGTAACCTTTGAAAATGAAGATAGGCAAGGAGATAAGAGTTGTAAATCAGGAAATTGAGTGATGACAACTTTTTTTTTAATGAGCAAAAAGGAAATGAAATGCTCTCAGAATATCAGCTAAAAGATTCCAGGAATTTCAATGAGAAGGAAAAGATCTGTAACCAAATCTGAGAATCAAATACCTCTAGTTTACAAACAAGGCATCTCTTTACCTTTCTCTACTGCTTGAACACAGTCCTTCCCTTTTCCTTACAAAGGGAACAAAATAAGGGCTGAATAAAAGTTATTACCACATTAGTTTCTATGGTGACTGGTTTATTTTTTTCCTTTGAAGACTGAAGGTAATTTTTCCCTTACCTCAGTAATTTTTCATTTTGATTTTGATATTGAGGTTCTCTCTGATTTGCATTCTTTTCCACAGGGGTAGTTCAGAACCTACTTGCCTATAGGTGGAGGTGTGAGTTATTAAGTGGCATTAAGGTATAATTTCCACAAATGGTAAAATCCAGATCCATACATATATAAAAGGAACATATGCCAAAGATTTCATTTAACTCATTAATGTGGGAACAGGTAGGATATTAAGACTTGTTCGAAGAGCATGTGAGGAACTTGGTATATATAGGTATTTAATAAAGATATGTTAGAATAAAATGGATGGGTTAATAGAAAACTTTGCTACAGACCAAAAACCTATAACCTTTGGGTTTCTCGTTTCTGCTTGACGGAAATTATTTGCATCTCCACTGGAAAAAATTCTTTAAGTTTTCATGTAACTTCATGTAAGTTTTGACCCTTAATCAATGATAAAAGTGAGCAAGCAAGGTACATTCTCTTACATAACCTTAGGTGAGTCATTTACTCCACTTGATATTGACAGGCTGTGACACCTACCTTTTCGCCTGTCTCCCAGTGTTGTATGATTTTTCTTAACAGGGATTAGATAGAGGATGTATATCATTTTGGGGCATATAAATTGAAATCTTTTTAAGAGAAGATGCAGGGTTTGCACTAAGACTTGTTTTCAAATAGCCTTAAGTGCATCAGATACCAGGAGAGTTGACCCAACAGCAACAGTGCAATGAGGAAGAAGATCCTTTCTTTGCATTTACATTGTTTTACACTGAGCCATGGTCCTGTCAAAGAATGAAGGAATTGTGATTGATGCTGATATTAGAGAAGAATTGAATTATTTAAATTCAGAGTATGTAAGAAGTTAGTAAAGCATGTTTATACACATTAATACAAATATTTTGTGTATGAGATAAAAAATTTATGGAACAAAATGAAATAGCAACAAACAAGTTGCTGAATTATCTGAATCATACAAAATAACATTTAAATCATTGAGAAACCTGGAGGTATGTATGGTGTTTATATCTACTTATTCTATTTTCAAAAAGTCAGATATTTAGGAAACATCAAAGCAAGATGTACTGTTCATTTTGCATTAAAAGCCCTTTAAGCTTTTTGGAAGAGCTGCAATAATGAAGAACTTGTAATAAGCTCACAAAAGTCTCTTCTAATGAATTAGTCAATTTTAAAACTCTTCAGAATTCCCCATAAGAGCATCATTCTATCTTTTTTTCCTACAGAGCTTAGCTCTCTCCTCTCTTGACAGCCTCTCCAAGATATTGTAGATTTCTTTTAAGAGAAAATTTCATTTATTAAAGACAGAATTGTGCTAAATTAAAATCAATCGTGACAATTATTATCTCTGCATTAATACATACTGACTGCTTCAAAGAGGATTGTGCAACTTGGCTTCCATTTTTGTTATGAAAAACAGTCTGAATCATACATGTCATATTTAGCTTTAGAGACTTATCTTCACCCTGCAGTGTAGTTGCAGTTACAGTGCACCCTACCTTAAATCTTCTAAGAATAGAATAGGAACCAAATTATATATTTCTATGTCAAGCTTCCATTACCACTTTTATTTTCCCAAAACCCCTACTATCATAATCAGTGGGATTTGAATAGATCTTAAGTAGAAACTGAGTTGCTTGACTGGCAAGATATAAATGAGCAGCAGACATTTCCTGCCTGACTCTTATGTCCATATATTCTAAGGTATTTTAATGTATTTATAGAAATGGCTATGGTCTATTTTCATCCATCTTACAAATATTGATCAAGAATCTTATTTGTGCCTGGCACAGTTCTAGAGTTTGAGTGATGAATAAGACAAAGTCCCTTATGAAGGAAGAATATGTTCCTGTAGAAGAAAATGGATAATATGTAAGTTAATATTCTGTTTTTGAAGTGATGTCTATATATAAGTGGCTAGAATGTACTGTTTTTCTCAGTTACATCTTATATGTAAATAATGCCAACTGAATAATGAGAGACTGGAATTTTTCTTTATTACATGAAAAGAGGTCGCTTGGCTGGATAACCAAATAGGATCAGTCCAAAAAACAAAACAAAACAAAACAAAACTGTGAGGTTTCCTCCTCCCTTAGCCTGGACCATAGTTCAAGTTCATTTTTCCCTATCAAATTGAACTTCAGAAAGCTGTCAAACAAACCTATTCTTGTTGAGGTAAAAATGACCAAAATGGCCTCATCTGCATAGTTTCCTTCATGGTTTTCATTATGAGAAGACTGAGCCAGAGGCTTGGAAGAAGTTTATCTTTGTGGGAATCCAGGCTGTTAGTGATAAGCTCAATCATCAAAGCTTTCCACATTGTGTTCTCCAATCCAAATTTATGATATCAAAAACTTTGCCCAATCCCAACCAATACTTCACCTTATAAGACTCCTCTTAAAATCACCTACTCCAGACCTTGAAACCCTCTAACCAGCCTCTGCTCATTTCCCCATTTTGAGATACTCATTAAGACTCATTAGGGGTGGATTCTTCCTCACTGTTGTGAGTCATCTTAGCTTTGATTAATCAACTTATGGTACTTAATGGTGGTGGTAGTGTTATGGGAGCACCTCCCTGAAACTTGGTTCTTCTCACCAGTGCAGTAAAGAATTACAGATCAGTAAGTTATTATTGTGCAAGTAGAGTTTATTGGTGATGTGTTTTCATGGAAGAGAAAAGGCCTTACCACAGGAGGGGGAGAAAGGCAAGAGCAAGGCTGGCAAGTGCAGGGATGGCAAGAGCTAGAGAGCAAGAACCTTTGCTCTGTGGACTTATATAGTTGGTGGGATGGGGGAGGGTGAAGAAGTTACATATTGATTGACAGGTAAAGGTGGTGATAGCTTTACAGGAGCAGGGGTGTGAATACCCAAAGGTGTTAATGGGTTTCTTCCTTTAGGCACTATGGGCCCTTTCCGGGCCTTTCAGGCTTTGGGATGAAAGCATAGATTCGAAGGCTTTCCCAGATAATGGAAAAGATACATAGAATTTCAAGGACTGTCAACTCAGTGGGAGGGACATGTATCCCTCCTCATCCCTGCCTTTGTTTGCTATCTATCCTACCTAACAGTAGTGAGTTGTAGTGGCCTCCAGAAAGATATGCTCACAATCTAAAACATCCACCCCACCCTATGGAACCTGTGAATGTGATCTTATTTGGAAATGTAATTAAGTTAAGGACCTTGATATGAGATTATCCTGTATTTAAAGTGGGCCCTAAAGCCAATGAAGTGCTTACAAGGGAAAGGCACAGGGAAGTTAGAGATACAGAAGAGAAGGTAATATAAAGATGGAGGAAGGGTTTGGAGTAATGATTGTATAGAAAAGGAATACTAAGGACTGTCAGCAACCACCAGAACCTAGGAGAGAGGCCCGAAACAGATTTACCCTTAGAACCTCTTGAAAAAATCCAACACTCCTGACATATTGATTTCTGACTTCTGGCCTCCAGACCTGTAAAGGGAATAAATTTCTGTTGTCTTAAGACTCTAGTTGTGGTAATTTGTTACAGTACACCTAAAGAACTAATATAATGGTTTTCTGGGAAGCTGAAAGATCCAAGTAATATATGCACTAAGCATTTGCAGTGGAGGAACCAGAAGCAGGTGCTTGATGTTGCTTTGGTGTGTTGATGAACGGGATGATGATAGTTGACGATGAAGATGAGGGTGCTTGTGACTGTGATGATAACTATGAAATACCCAGCTAAATCAAACTTCCAGCTTTCCCCTAACACATTATTTCTGTGTACATCTCTGCTTACCTCTCTATCCAGACAAAGCAAGCTAAGGACACCTTGGTAACAGCTAAGACAATTGCAAGATAAATTCCAGATTTGTGATGCCTGGTGGCTCCCAGGGAGGCAAAGGGAGGCCTCAACCTGATACCAGGGTCCAGGTTCTTGTCACCATGCAAGAAAGGATTTGAGAATGAGATGGAAAGATTTAGCAAAGTACAGTAAATTTATTAAAGCAAAAGTATGCACTCAAGAAGTGAGAGTGGGCAACCCTGAAAAATGAGATGGCCTGATGGGGTCTGGGTGGTGCAAAGTTTTTGGTTTTTATTAAACGTAGTCAAGGGTGGTCTTTGGCTTCTGATGCTGATGGGGTGACTGCTGACACAGCTTGTCCTCATCCTTCCTCTCCAGATAATGATAACTTTTTTGGTCTTCCCAGGACTGTCATGGTCCAGAACTGCAATACAAATTTGTTATAAAGATATAATGGCCCTGTTGGTCACTTTCAGGCCAATATGGCTGCCAAATCTGGTTTAGACTGGTTTTTATCTCAACTACAGGATATTTGAGAGGGGGAAAGTGTGTGTGTGGGGACAGGTAGTCAGTAAAAGTCACATCCATGATGTTCCATCTGGGACAGAAAAGGGGAGGAGTAGAGCTTGAGGTCTTTGTTCCCTATTCTAACTTTCTTGCCTCAGTAGTACTTCTCAGATTTTAATGTGCAAAAGAATGCTATAGGGAATCTTGTAAAAGTAGGGCTCAGTGAGGTCTGAGATTTTGAATTTCTTTTTTCTTTTCTTTTTATTTCTTTAAATTGCATGAGCTCACATAATGGGCATATATCATATGGATATTGAGATTTTTTATTTTAATTTTTCTTTTAGTATGTTAAAATTTCAGCTTTATTACAGTATAATTGACATATAAAATTATAATATATTTAAAGTGTACATCATGATGATTTGATACACATATATGTTGTAAAAGGATTCTCCCTATCTAGTTAATTAAGAGGTTCTGCATTTCTATCAAGCTCCTATGTAACACTAATGCTGCTGCTCTGAGGATCAAGGATTCAGATCAGGGTTTGGCAAAATTTCTCTGGAAAAGGCAAGGTAGAAAATATTGTAGACTTTGAGATGTATAGTTGCCTATTACTGCTGAAACAAATCATTACAAATTTAGTAGGCTAAAACACCACTCATTTGTAACCTCAGAGTTCTTTGGTCCAAAGTCCAGCACTGTGGGGCTCAGATGGTTAATTTTTGAAAAGATGAAAGTCAAGATGGTGGCAGAGTCATTTTCCTGGAGTCCCTGGGGGCAGAATCTGCTCCCAAGCTCATTAAGGTGGCTGGCAGAATCCAGTTCAATGTGGCTGGATGCCCCTACTTTCTTGCTGGCTGTCAGCTTCTCTCATCTCCTTAAGGTAGCCTGCATTCCTTGTCACACTGTCCCCTCCATATTCAAACGAGCAACAGTATGTCAAATCCTTCTTGCCTGAATCTCTCTGATTTTTCATTTTGTCACATCTCTTTAACTGGAGAAAAGTTTTCTACTTTTAAGAGCTCATATGATAAGATCAAGCCTACCTGGATAATCCAGCATAATCTCTTCATTCCAAGGTCCATAACCTTAACTATATTTACCAAATCCCTTATGCCATGTAGGGTTGAATATTCACAGGTTACAAGGATAAAGCTGGGGGAGGTTGACATTGTTTTGCCTACTACAGAAGGCCATTTGTGATAGTTGTCTCTATCACAAAAACTCAGCTGAAAACTACCCTAGACAATGGTAAACAAATCAGTGAGGT
Organism: Mormoops blainvillei; assembly: GCA_004026545.1. NCBI lineage: Eukaryota > Metazoa > Chordata > Mammalia > Chiroptera > Mormoopidae > Mormoops > Mormoops blainvillei. The sequence goes on from PVJD01009050.1 coordinate 56,386, forward strand.
GGTATTCCAATAAAAAATTATTTATGGACACTGAAATCTTAATTTCATATAATTCTTATGCATCAAAAATAATATATTTCTTTTGATTTTTTTGATGATTTAAGCATATAAAATTATTTCTTAGCTAATGGGGGTGGGTTGAGGAGGTGGGTACAAAAACAGGCAGTAGGCTAGGCATGTAGGCTGTAGTTTGCTGACCTCAAATCTAGATGTTAATCCCTCTTCTCCCAGAGCAGAAGGCTTTAAAGGGCAAAAATGTTCTCCCTGACTCTCTGCATTGCAAATGCTTCTTAAAATGATTAAACACTTAACTAAAGCTCTTACCTATAGGAAAATTCTGGATACTAAGGTGATCTTTATGAAGAAGGAAGAAAGAAAAAGTTTTGCTCAGGAAACTGGTCCTCTTGTAAGAGCAAAGATGTGTTACATTTGAAAAAAATGAGCTTTTATGGGGAAAAGTGCAAATATGTGGTTGTTAAATTAGCTGCATTCTCCTTTGAGCTTTAATGACATAATGATAGAGATAATCAGATCTCATGCTTCGGGAGGTTAGCAGATAATCCAAGATATGGGAGTTTTGTTTTTGCTTTTTTGTTACTTCTGTATTGGTCTACCTGAAGAATTGTAAATTCCATTTATACGACCCTAGGGGAATGACTTTCATGTTAATTGAATTGTCAGTATGATTAGGTACATGGTAAATCCCATTTGTTCATAGAAGCAAGGCATTAAAATTATTGTACATCATAAAATAATTGCATAATGGTGTACAATCTGGAGTATTTTCAATGTTTGAAAGGTGGGATTGAAATTTATAATAATGATGCCCCAATTTCTCAAATTTGTCTGTTAGGAAAAATCAAATTTTGGTGTCATGTTATAGCCATTCCAAACCTAATAAACCATATGGTTTTGATCATGTTCTCCAGAAAGGGACCCTGAGACACAGAAGTATACACAAATGATTTACTAAGGAAGTCCTCCTAAGAGAAACCAGTAAGTGAGGGGGAGAATCAGGATATGGAAGAGGAAGAAACTGAGTAAGCAAGTGTTTCAAGTAAATTCCCAGTCGCAGCCTGTGCAGAACTCTAGAATGTTCATTATCTCTCCAAGTTTGTTCAGACCCAGGCAAGGAGCTAGGATTTCATGTTCCTGCACTGGTCAGTTACAGTTACAATGTTTTAGATGGGCTGGAAAGGACACAGAATCTTTTTGTTTTGTTTTGTTTTTACTATTTGTTGTTCATTCTGGTTATTTTTAAATTTAATTTTTGGATAGGTAATACATTCATGTGATTCAAAAACCTGAAAGTACAAAAGTATACACAGTGGAAGCCTCTTACAAATCCTTGTTCCCCATCTGTCAAAATACCTTACCTCACTACTGTTATTAGTTTATATATGGACAAACAAACAAATACGCATATAGACTTTTAGTCTCCTTTCTATACCAAAGATAGGATAGTATAATAACTTTTTGGCATATAAAAACTGTTGCATTTTTTCCACCAAATATAATTTAAAGCTCTTTCTAAATCAGTACATAGTTTCTCTCCTACCACTCTATTTTTGATATCTGCATATTTCATTGGATGGATAGGCAAACATTTATGTCACCAATTTTCTTTTGATGGACATTTCCATTTTTTAAAATCTTTTGCAGTTACAAACAGTGCTGCATTGAGTAACCTGTACTTTATATAATTTTAAATGTGTGTAATATATCTGTATAATAAATTCCCCAATGTTTAATTGCTCATTGAAGGGCAAATAAATGTATAATTTTAGTATCTGTTACTAAGTTACCTTAAAAAGAGGTTATCTACCAGTTTGTGTTCTCATCAGTAATATGTGAAACTATTTCCCCACATCTTCACCAGCACAATGTATTATTAAACTTTTAGATTTTTGTCAATCTTATAAGTAAAAGATGGTACCTCAGCCCAGTTTTAATGTACATTTCCTTAATTTTCAGTGAAATTGAGCATCTTTTCATATATGTAGACTCTTAATATACTAAAAATTTTCCCATTGATCCATGATGTCCTTGCTGGCAATTAGAAAGTTAGAGTGAATGCAGATATCAGTCTTCCTGGAACACATACCAGGGTCAGAAATCACCTTAGTGGTCACCTAGTCCAGTCCTAGTCTGATGCATAAAAAGACTCCCTGTCTTTTGCAGCATATATGTTCAGAGTTAAGGAATTCGCAAAATTGAAGACAACTTTATGTGGCTCTAAAATTTAGAAAGTTTTTTATATTGAGCCAAAATCATCCTGTTATTACTACATGACAGTAATTACAGTATGCTCTTGTTAAAGTATATAATTTTTTTCTATCACAATGAATGTATCACAGAGAAATAATATTGGCTTCAAATACAGGTAGAACAGCTAAGTTTCCCCTCCCTCAAAAATAATTCTTCAGCCCCTGCTGGTGTGGCTCAGTTGATTGGGCATCATCCCGCAAACCGAAAGGTTGCCGGTTTGATTCCCAATTGGGGCACATGCCTGGGTTTCAGGCTCGGTCCCTGGTTGTGGTATGTATGGAAGGCAACCAGTTGATATTCCTCTCTCGAATTCACATCAATGTTTCTCTCCCTCTCTTTCTCCCTCCCTTCCCCTCTCTAAAATCAAAAATAAAAAAATAATTCTCAAGCTGGTAGTCTTTAATACAATATAATTATTACATATTGCCTTCATCACAACCAGAAATAGAATTTAAAATATAAATAAAACATAAATGCTACCTATGTAGTATTCCTGATAAAAATACATAACCCAAATCTAACTATAAGGAAACCTCAGATAATACTAAGTTGAAGGACATTCTAGGAAAAAACTGGCTTGCACAACTCCAATACCATGATGTATTTCATCATGCCAAAGAAAAGCTAAGTCGCTGTTCTAGATCAAAAGAGACAAAAGAGATGTACCAATTTAGTGTAATCTGTGATCCTGAATTGGATTCAGGGAATACAAAGAAGGGGAGAAATATCATAAAGAAGGGGTCCTCAACCTCTGGGCCATGGACTGGTAGTGGTCCGAGGCCTGTTAGGAACTGGGCCACACAGCAGGAAATGAGTGGCGGGTGAGTGAGCGAAGCTTCATCTGTATTTACAGCTGCTCCCCAGAGCTTGCATCACTGCCTGAGCTCCGCCTCCTGTGAAATCAGCAGCGACATTAGATTCTCATAGGATCAGGAGCCCTACTGTGAACTGAGCATATGAGGGATCTAGGTTGTGTGCTCCTTATGGGAATCCAATGCCTAATGATCTGAGGTGGAGCTGAGGTGGTGATGCTAGTGCTGGGTAGTGGCTGTAAATACAGATGATGATTAGCAGAGAGGTTTGACTGCACAGAGACCATAATGAATCAGTTGCTTGCAGACTCACATCAAAACCCTATCAGTGAGTGGCAAGTGACAATTAAGCTGCATCCGGTGGCAGGCTTTATAGTGGCAAGTGAGTTGATGTACTTCAATTGTACAGCTGCATCTAGAGGCAGGCTTTAAGTCAGAATTTGATACTTATTTTAGTCCACGTGTGGCCTGTCCATTATTTTATTTACTACTTCCATCCATGCCTTTTTCCTGCACTGCACCCTTATCTCAGCAACAGTTTTGGTAAGCCCACAAGCTAACCCAAACCAAAATTAGTACAAAACAAATGTCGCTGGAAAGCTTCTTTGAAAATGGGGAAAGATCCAATGATGAGACAGCAGAAGACTCTAAGACCACCAACAAAAGAAAGCTGCATTTAAAAGAAAATACCAAGAGTCCTACTTAAATTACGGGTTCATTGCAACAGGTGATTCACATTCTCCAAGCCCACTTTGTATAATATGTGGTGACCCGCTATACAACCAAGCCATGAAATCTACAAAACTGCTTCACCACATGGAGACCATGCACCCTGCATTAAAATATAAGCCCTTGGAGTTTTTCTAAAGAAAACAATGTGAACACAAAGAACAGAAGTGATTACTGAAGGCCACCACTTCATCAAATGTGTCTGCACTGAGAGCATCATTCTCAGTGCCTAACCACATTGCTAAAGCTGAGGAGCCCTTTACTATTGGTAGAGAGTTGATCCTGCCTGCTGCTAAGGACATTCGTTGTGAACTTTTAGGAAAGGCTGCAGTTCAAAAGGTTGCATGTGTTCCTCTTTTGGTTAGCACCATAACTAGACAAATTGATGAAACAGCAGAGGATATTGAGGCACAATTGTTAGAGCAGATTAATGAATCACCATAGTATGCAATCCAGGTTGATGAGTCTACTGATGTTGACAAAAAGGCAACAATGCTTGTTTTTGTGCAATACATTTTTCAGGAGGGTGTGCATGAGGATATGTTATGTGCGCTTTTGTTTCCAACCAACACCACAGCTGCAGAACTATTCAAGTCTCTGAATGATTACATATCGGGAAAACTGAATTGGTCATTTTGTGTCAGTATATGCATGGACTGAGCTGCTACCATGGCTGGACGGCTTTCTGGTTTCACTACTTGGGTCAAAGAGGTCGCTTCTGAATGTGAGTCTATGCACTGTGTCATCCATAGAGAAATTCTGGTTAGCTGAAAAATGTCACCTGAACTTAATGTTTTGCAGGATGTGATTAAAATTATCAACCACATTAAAGTACATGCCCTTAACTCATGTCTGTTCGCGCAGCTCTGTGAGGAGATGGACACAGCACACACGTCTTCTGTTATACATAGGAGAGAGATGGCTTTCTAAAGATAGGTCACTGGCCAGAGTTTTTCAGTTATGGGAGCCACTCCAGAGATTTCTTTCAGAAAAAACAGTCACCATTGGAAGTACATTTCAGTGGTAAATAATGGGTCACAAAACTTGCTTACTTGCGTGACATATTTGACCTCCTCAACGAACTCAATCTGTCATGTCACTTCAGGGAGAACGACAACTGTGTTCAAGTTGGCAAATAAAATGGCTGCATTCAAAGCCAAACTGGAATTATGGGGGTGATGAGTGAACATTGGGATTTTTGACATGTTTTAAACATTAGCATTGAGACTGAACCAGGGCCTTCTTTCTTCCAGCTGGTGCACGATCACCTATCTCAGCTTTCAAAAGAGTTTGAACATTACCCAGCCACAAACAACCCCCAAACTGGGAAGGAATGGGTCTTTGACCCATCTGTGAATAAAGCAGGTGAACTGACTTTGTCCATGCTAGAAGAGGATCAACTGCTTGAGATCGCAAATGATGGTGGCCTTAAAATTATGTTTGAAACAACTTCAACTCTCCATATGCTCTGGATTAAAGTTGAAGTGGAATACTCCAAGACTGCCACAAAACACTGAGAAGGCTGCTTCAATATCCAACATCCTATCTTTGTGAAGCAGGGTTTTCTGCAGTGACAGCAAACAAAATGAGATTATGGAGTAGACTGGACATAAGCAACACACTTTGGGTGTCACTGTCTCCCATCACCCCCAGATGGGACCATCTAGTTGCAGGAAAACAAGCTCAGGACTCCCACTGATTCTGCATTATGATAAGTTGTATAATTATTTGATTATATATTACAATGCAATAATAATAGAAATAAAGTACACAATAAATGTAATGCATTTGAATCATCCAGAAAACATCCCCCCTACCCTGGTCCGTGGAATAATTGTCTTCCATGTAACTGGTCCCTGGTACCAAAAAGGTTGGGGACTGCTACTATAAAGGATACCATTGGGACAATTGGCAACATTTGAATACAGATTGAATATCAGATTATAGCATTACATCAACATTAACTTTTCTGATTTAAACACTTTAGCTGTGATTATGTAAAAGAATGTCATTGTTCTTAGGAAATGCACACTGAAGAATTTAGGGGAAAAGGGGCTTGAGATCTTCAATTTACTCTCAAATAGTTCAAGAAAAAATAGGAAAAGAGAAAAAGAGAGACAATAATAAAGCAGTGTAGTAAAATGTTAATTGCTAAATGTGGGTGAAGGAAGTTTGGGATTTCATCGTAATATTTTTGCTACTTTTCTGAGTGTGTTTGAAATTATTTCAATATAAATTGAATATATTTTTGGAAGAGTGACTTCAGTATAAGTTTCCTTTAGAAGAATGACTTAAATTTCCACCAAAATGTAAATGACTGCTACAGGCACATTTACTGAAATGGGACAGGTGGTAATTAATTAAAGCCAGACCAGTTGGAAATCACTTAATGGTCCCTTAGAAGCACCTCATAACCTAAAAGAATCAGTGAGTTGTTGGCTTTTGAAATCTGACCTCTGTATGTTCCTCCTGAACATACTTGTTTGGATTATTTTAACAAATAAGGCTTTTGGAGGGCGGTGAACAGACTCTGTGAAGCCAACTCCAGGAGTCAGAGCTGTCGCGTCACCTCCTCTTTCACTTCTGGTTGCAACCAGCAAAAGCTGTTCTTACCATAGTAGGCTTCTGCTGCAGTGTGGGTGATGTTTCGCAGAAGGGTCTCTGGTCAACCTGCTGGCAACTCTGGATGGCTGCACTGTGCAGAACCCCCACGTAGTGACCATGGCTGCGGGGAGGCGCCACACTTTGACCGGTTATCCTGTGCAATTCTTTCATTGGTTTGGTAGAACTAGGAGCCTGATGATACATGCCTTCTACTTCTGTCCACAGGCTCCCTGGCCAGTAGCTGCCTGGCAGACGGCTGCTTCTAGGATGAGCTCCACTTCCAGCCCCATCTGGGCAGTGTGCCCACATTTGACTGGTTCTTTGGGTATGAGGAAGCCCAGGAGCTCCTACTGCTGTTGCTGCAGGGGGCCCAACCTGCCTGTCCACTGATGATGTAAGATGTGGGCTATGGGGCCACCGGCCTGTGTACAGGCCTCTACAACAAGTACCTGTACCCGGTGGACATGCTGCGGGTAGACTTCTCCCTTGTGGCTGTGGCTCATATGAACAAAGCCCTGAAAGATGGCCAAGGCCAAATACCTCTGTGACCTGGGCACCCAGCCCCCACTTCATGTAGGCTGGTGCCCAGAACCTGGAATCAGTGGCTTCCTCAGCCTCCTTCCAGCAAGGGCACTTGGGATGCTGTGGCAGGTGGTGGTCTGCCTGGGGCTTACCAACTGCTGTCAGAATCCCTCAGGGTCAAAACCTCTATGGAACCCTGACTTAGTTTTCAGATGAAGACCCTGATGTGTGGCTTCCCTGCCCAGAACAAGGATCCCAAGGCTGGACTGTGACTGTGCAGGAGATAGGTCCTCTCAGGAGCATCATCTGCTTTACTTACTTGGTTCAAGGTTCTCATTAAAGACTTTTAGTCTTGACCCTAGAGTTTTTGTTGGCTGAGGAGAGATGGAGAGAACTTTGCCTTTGCAAGATGGTTGGGAAATAAGGATTTCATTCCTGGCTTTCACATTTACTAGCTGGGTGCTAGTATTAACTGTTTCTGTCACCCAGTTTACTCATCAGCTGGGTAGGATTAATACTGGCAGTTATGGGATTACATACAGTGATACTTGAAACACTTAGCAGGACCAGGCCCAAGATGAGTGCTGAATAGAAATGGTACAAGTGGATCATTCTCCACCCCCAACTAACTGGAACTCCTAAAAGCAGCAGATCCAAATCCCAGCACTGACTGACTTGTGTGACCCAGTGGTCTAACCTCTAAGCTCATTTTTCTCCCTTGTAAAAGGGGAAGATTGTGAAAAGATGGGTAGAAGGGCTCTATAAGCAAACCTAGATGAAATGCTCAAGAGAGAGAGAAAACAAACAATACTTACCCTCAAAGGTCCTGGGAGGCAGGAGATGAGAGTATTCCACAAAGTGGCTTCTGCAGACATGAAGCCTTTTTTGGGTCTCAGGAAGGACTTAGAGGGCTTGGGAACTTCCCGACAGCTGTTCCTTGGGAATCCAGAAGGCACAGTGCTCTCGCTGTTCCTGCCCCCACCTGAGCTCTGGGTTAAAGGCTCTTAAGGAACATCTGCGGTCCAGTGGGCTCCATGTCCAGCCTAGATGGGGGGAGGGGAGTTAAAGAGTCCATCAACAATGAAAAATATTCCTAATATTTTTTTAAAAGATAAAACAAATTTGTGATACTTGTTTCACTTTAGATCAAATAAATCTTTTGCCTTTTACAAAAAAGCCAGCAAGATCACAGTTTGTTTAAGAGTAGAGAGGAACAGTGATCAGTTGTAGCAGGATCACAGTGTCACCAATCCTGTCACAGAGGCAGCTGTAGGTCATGTGGAAGTGTGTAAGAAGTGCTAAGGAGGAAAAAAAACAATGAGTATGGTAGTATAAAGCCATATTAAGGAGAAAGGCAATGGAAGAGGGAAAGATGGCTATATTTTCCTGTAATTAAATACTATATAAGCGAATGTGTCTAAGTGTGGTCATGGGTGGCAGGAATTGGTATGTAAAATAAAAAGGAAAATGGAGTGGGTTACCCATTGGTTATTGCTATAATCTTACTATAAAACAAACCAACTCAAAATCCAGTGGCTTAAACAATCATTTCTTTTCACTTGCACATCTCAGGCTGGGCTCAGCTGGGCTTGGCTCAGAGGTCTGCTCCATCCCCAGAGTATGTAATTCTCATGGCGATGGCCAGTGAAAGGGAAGCAGCCCAGCTGTGCAAGCCCATTTCAAGGCCTTGATTGCATCACTTTTACTAATATCCCTTTGGCCAAAATGAATCACTTGGCTGAGGCTGAATTCAAGGAGTGGAAAAAATAGATTCCATCTCTGATGAGAGGAACTGCAAAATTACACAGCAATGGATATGGGAATATGGAGTAAGGACAAGGTGGGAACAACAATGCAATTTCCCACAAAAGGAATCAATTAGCAAGGGGGAAAAAGGCTTATTTTTTTTCTAATTAGAACAACAAAGGGGGCAGAAGCATAAAATGGAATAAAAATAGCCTCTTCAACAAATGGTGTTGGGAGATCTGGACAACTACATGCAAAAAAAAAAAAGAAAAAGAAAAAGAAATTCAACCACCAACTTACACCACACACAAAAATCAACTCAAGATGGATAAAAGACTTAAATATAAGTCACGACACCATAAAAGTCCTAGAGGAGAACATGGGCAGGAAAATCTCAGATATTCCACACAGCAATATTTTTACCGATATGTCCCCTAGAGTAAGGGACATAAAGGAAAGAATAAACAAATAGTACTTCATCAAAATAAGAAGCTTCTGCATGGCTAAAGAAAACATCAACAAAATGAAAAGGGAACCAACCGTCTGGGAAAATATATTTGCCAATGATACCTCAGACAAGGGTTTGATCTCCAGAATATATGAAGAACTCACATGACTCCACTCCAGGAAGACAAACAATACAATTAAAAAATGGGCAAAGGTCCTGAACAGTCCTTTCTCCAAGGAGGATGTACACAGGGCCCAGAGTCACATGCACAGATGCTCAGCATCACTAGCCATCAGAGAGATGCAAATTAAAACCACAATGAGATACCACTTCACACCAGTCAGAATGGCCATCATTAAAAAATCAACAAAAAAGTGCTGGTGAGGATGTGGGGAAAAGGGAACCCTAGTGCACTGTTGGTGGGAAGGCAGACTGGTATAACCACTGTGGAAAACAGTTTGGAATTGCCTCAAAAAACTAAAAATGGAACTGTCTTTTGACCCAGCAATTCCACTGCTGGAATTATACCCTAAGAATCTGAAACACCAATTCAAAGAACCTGTGCACCCTCAATGTTCATAGCAGCACAATTTACAATAGCCAAGAATTGGAAGCAACATAAGTGCCCAACAGTAAATGAGTGGATAAAAAAACTGTGGTACATTTACACAATGGAATACTACACAGAAATACATTACAGAAAGGAAGGAGGAGCTACTACCCTTTGCAACAGCATGGATGGAACTGGAGAGCATTATGCTAAGTGAAGTAAGCCAGATGGTGAAACACAGATACCATATGATCTCACCTATGAGATCAAACTTAATCAACAAAATAAACAAGCAGGTAAAATATAACCAGCAACAGTGAAATAAAAAACAAACTGACAGTAACCAGAGGGGAGGAGGGAGGGGGATGACAGGGGAAAGGGAGGGGAAGGTCATCAAAGAACATGCACGAAGGACCCATCAACAAAGCCAAATGGGGGAAGGATTGAGGGTGGGAGGTGG